>JAVDPK010001246.1:210357-233305 GCA_034780415.1 Cichlasoma orientale | reverse complement strand
CATCCATCCATCCATCCATCCATCCATCCATCCATCCATCCATCCATCCATCCATCCATCCATCCATCCATCCATGCCAGTCTTGATAGTCATAACACTATTCACCAGTTGTCCAATGCTCTGCTGTCAAATCCCTCAGTTCTGGGCGGCACCATCCCGTCTGCAAATTGTTTACTTACGTCAGCAACTGAGTAAGAAGCAGAGCCCACTCATATCACCACCATATCACGCTCTTCCTCCTCTCTAAGCTTATGCTGCGTGGCCCCGGTGGCTTACTGACTGTTAAACTGCACATATTTCCATGATTACCTTTTTTCACCACCTGCTCACAGGGCAAATTAGGAAGCAGGGTGAAGATCGCAAGACATATTCTTCTTTTTGCAGATATGTCCTCTTTTTATATAAAGTGGACCCTGCACTCTTCTCTAAAAATGAGATATTCAGGAAGTGATCTTTAATTTAAGCTGCATGTGTTTATTATGATAAAGCAGCTTAAAAAACCCACTGAAATGAATTATTATAGAAGTGAATCTCCCATGTCATGAATCTCTTTATAGTTTCTGGCCCCACACCAACAACAAACAGGCATCACATACAGACTTCAGCACAAACTACCCTATGTAGCTTTGATTAGCTTTCATCAACAAACAGGCTCATCAGACTCATCCCAAATCTGCCCAACCAGATGGCACAAAGAGGAAAAGCAGAGGCAAGAAAGGCCAATAAAGAAAAATAGGGGTAAATGTGACTACAGAGGCCAAGTCCGACCAGTTTGTTCTTTTCTTTCTTTGCATTGCTTGCTGGGTATATTGGAAACAATAGAGAAACTCCTGCTTATTATTATTATTATTATTGGTACCCAGACAGCTGTCCTGGCTATTTATCTAGAAATCTGGCACATATTAAGCAATCTGTAGAACCTTTTTACTAAATGACCAATCCAGAGTAGATTCACAAATATAGAGGAAATTAAGAATGAAATGAACAATTAATGAATTAATTCTATCAATTTAGTTACATTCATGAAAAAAGTAAGTCGATCCCATCTGGTGTTCACATGAAAATTATGGTATGTCATCATGCAAATATCTAACGATCTCCTAGCAAATTCAGCCCAAGAAAATACCTTTAATTTCATGACAGGATCTACAAGTAACTCTTACAAGTGTTGGTGTCAAAATGCCTGCATGTACAATCTGATTTCACCTGCCCAGGAGGCATCCCAAAAAAAGACAAAACAAATAAACATGCAATAAAAAACTTTGCTGTCCAAAAAAAAAATAACATTAGAGTAAAGCTACAGTTTCCTAGTGAACAAAAAGGCGAACACCAGGCTTTTTGAAACAATATGCCCTAGACAGACATGCTTGGCAGGGACCAAAAACAGCTTTTCAGAAGAAGAACCTCAGACCAACTATGGCGGAAATGTTATGGTTTGGGGCTGCTCCAATGCCTTAGGGAAATGGACAGCTTACAGTCATTGATTCCAGTATAAATCCTGCATCATACCAAAAGTGCTTGAAGATAATGTGAGGCCTAAAGCTGAGGTTGAACCCAAAGTGAACCTTTGAGCAGGATAATGATCCTTGATGCACTAACAAATCGATAAAGGAATGGCTCAAAAAGAAGAATTGGAGAAAGCGCATGCGAGAAAACATCTTGCACCTGAAGGGATTTTGCATGGAAGAGTGAAAAACTCTGATCTCAGACACCGATTCACAATTGTGCAAAATACCTTAAGAGGTTATTTCTGCTAAAGGGGGCAATTATAGCTTCTGTGACCAAATCTGCCCTACTTAATTTTTTTTTTTTTTTTTAAGAAGAATAGCACGTCTGCTGATGTTATTGCTGAATACCACTTTTATCTCTAGGCGCAATTGCAAAAATATCTTATTTTTGTCCAAATGTCAAAAAGCCAACAATTTCCATTAGAATCACTTATGTGTTTACATAACTGTGTATAAGGAAGGCTGAATACTCGGGGAAAAAAATCGAAATATGAGGACTCTAGTCAAACTATTCGTGTACGCCCATGCCCTTCTTTAGCATGTAAACTGGCACCAATAAAGATGCTTCTGTATAGGTGGGAGGCTTTCTGTGGTTTGGGTCTCCTTGGAGGGAGGGCTCAGCTCAAGTTATTCTGAGTCATCCTTATTGTCCTACAATGAAACATTTCTATTCACAAATATGAGTGGGTTTCTTCCAGGTCGGTAACAACTCTGTTCTGTGACGAGTCACTGAAGAGGATGAAAAAATTTCACTCAAGTTTTCTAACTTTTACAGTCAAAATCATCTGTGCCCGTCGAAATATCGAAGAAACGTTGCCAAGAATGACCTAAATGTTGACATGTGAACTTATTGGTAAAAAAGCAGGACTTGGAAGCTTTGCATGAGAAAGCAAATTTTTTTCTTCAGTGCTGACTGAAGTGTTGTAAAATAAGCACTATTATAATGACTTCCCATAATGCCCTCCCTTGAAGAAAGTGCCACGGCTCATGCACACCTTGTCATGATAACGACAATCCATCATTCATTTGTCTCAAACATGCTTTGATACAGCACGCAAGGGGAAAGCTTAAGATTATCACTCGTCCAGTTATTCTTTGGCATATTATTTATAAAAAAACATTAAATGGCTTAAAAAAACAAGAAAGTAACAATTTTTCAAGTGAAGTATAATTATTTATTTTCCCACAGATCTAAGAGGAACGGAATCACCCTAAAAACTGTGTTAGAAAGCTCCCTCACAAAATAAGGGAACACCTTTTTAAAGACTTGTAAAATCTATTACAGGGAGCTGTTGGCTTGTGATCTAAGATACTTTCCTTGATGTTTGTGCTTTTGACTTGTAGATTAGACATGTAATATTTTTGTGTATGACGCAGGAAGCTTGCTTCTTATTCCAGATTCCAGCTCAGGCCTTCAGCTGATAGCCTTTACCAAAGAGAGAGATGAGAAATGAGAGAACACTGTCACCCATTTGTAGAGTAATCAAAATAAAAGCATGGACCTGCCCCACTGACAATGAAGAAATGACTTTGGACTTTGTCACAGACAAGCAATACTGAAGCGGCTACGTTTGGATGAGCCCTCAAACCTTTCTCGGTCCTTCATTTACTGGCAGTAGATCAGTTCTATATGACACCTCTTTTCCCTTCTGTGTCATTCACTATTTGTAGATTTAGGTTTAAGTCCCAAACATCTTTTGTATGCATAGAGTACCAGTCAAAAGTTTGGACACACTCACCCGCATGTCCAAACTTTTGACTGGTACTGCATATCTGGTTTATTTTGGAAATTCAGGCAATTTTTTTCTGGATATATTTACTGTTGTTGTTAAATTTACCAGTACTAAAGTGCCAATGACTTCAAAAACACGCTCAATGATGATTTGTCCTTGAGACAAATTGGGCAGTGTAGAAATGTTCATGGAACTGTGTGAAAGCTAAATTCTACATCATGAACAGATGCGGCCCCACAGAGATCAGCTTTTCCTTGTCAGGCAGTCAAAGACAGGCATGGATGTTTTCTCTAAGCTGAGATTAAATGTCAGAGCCCTCCAATCATCTCTCATATCATCCTCTTGACAAATATAATAACGTCTGCCCTTCTTTATAAAGAAACTAGTTCTGTTTCCTTACATGCACTGTAAAGTGATATAGGCTCCTGTCTGCAAAATCGATGGCATTTTGTCAAAGAGGGGCTTAATTTCCTTACAAATGCACATAGTCTGTTATGATTAAGAATATAAAATGAACATGTATTAAGGTTCAAAGGTTCATTCGGTGTGTTCCCTCTCAGCTGGACAGGACGGAAGTGATCAAGAGCAACTTGCACCCAGTCTTTGGCAAGGTTTTCTCACTGGATTACTACTTCGAGGAGGTCCAGAAACTGCGGTTTGAGGTTTACGACATCCACGGCACTCACAGCATCGGAACTCGTGATGATGACTTTCTGGGAGGGGTGGAGTGCACTCTTGGCCAGGTAAGCAGAGGCTGCTGTCTTACTAACCCATTTTTGCTGGTTTTAGCACCAGATTTGTGCCCCAATAACTAAGATTTGTTGGTATAAAAGAACTAAAACCTGCCCAAACATCCCCCTTTTGTCTTTGATGTTGCTGGTAAATGACGCTGTAAATTTGCGGCAGTACAGTAAATGATTCATACTTATTAGTGATGTTGAAGGCGCAGATCTCTATATACCGCTGTTTCCTGCTGAAGGCTCAAGGCCAACATTTTGTTTATCTTGCTCTTTGCAGATTGTGGCCCAGAAGAAGATGGTGAAGCCTCTGTTGCTAAAATATGGGAAATATGCTGGCAAATCCACCATGACAGTAGGTTTCTAACACTGTGTGTGTAATGTTTCTGCTCTGATGAATGAAATCATCTGAACACATTAGCTTTGTGTTGTTCCTTAATATCAATGTAGTGGTAACTGACAAAAGCAGGCATTTTTTCTATAGTAGTGTCCATTTTTGTGGCATGGAGAGGCATTCCCACTGAATACACAGGGAAACATGAAAATCCATAATAAGAAATGATGTGTCAGAGAATAGCTCTTCGTTCATTATCTGCTGTCTTACAGTGAACAAGCCAGTGGTGGTAGCACATCAAACCATGACAATTTAAATCGTGCAATGCTCCACTCTGGTCTGGAAATACACAAGAGAATCTCATCTTCTTCTTCCACTAATGAATTCACGGCGGACACGCTGCTGCAAGGTCTGACAGCACTATTATCACTGGGTTGGACTGTCACATGCAGTACAGATGTTCCCGTGTTTGCGCCCATCTCCTGCATATTTTTGGTGTCAGCGAAAGTACAAAGTTTGATTTAAATTCAGCCCCATTTCGCACACACGAGCAACAGACGTTTCCTGTTCCGTTTACTTCTATTTGGCTTCATTTATTGAATGCAGGCATGACATTTGAAGAGTAAAAATTAAAGACAAACTTATCCGTTTAAAAACACTTAATTGCTTCCCACATTTAGAGTTTATTTAAAGAGCAAATGCATTTAGAAGCCCTCCGGGGTAATGGTGAGAGTTCACACAATGGAATAATCTGACCATTTCATCTGCACAAGCGCTGAGAATTCAGTGCACCAGCATAATGTTGAACCATTATTCATAATGCTCTATGTGTGGCACATACATAATGGCCTTAAATAATAGTGTAGCTCTTCATTATATTTTACTTGCTACACATTTCTAAAAAGAAAAAAAAAAGGGAAATTATGTTATTGTAGCACATTGTATGAGACACAATGGAGATAATGTAGGAGGTTTTTCTTTTCTTTAAAAAATAATAAAAAAAGAAAGAAATCCTAGATTTATACATATGTATTTGTACTTCTACACCCCCATTGACATGATGCATTACCTAACCCAGGGGGCCAGGATTAGGTAACGCACCAGGTATTTGAGTTGAGGTTACATAATTATTAGCTATATGCAAAGTCAGACTATTTACTATTAATACTGCTGTTCTGACAGAGGTAGACAAGCACCCCCCCCGTCTGCCCAACATCTTTTACAAAGATTTTACATGCTAGTTGTTCTTGTCAGGACAAACTGTCTGATGAAAAAAAAAATCTTTCCTTGCCTGTCATCACTGTCAAGCATTGTCTAGCCCTGGGCATGCTCGCGTTACAGCCACAGTTCTGACAATTTGATGCAAGGTTTCTACCAGTTTCATACAAAGAAGCAGAGAGCAAAGCTTTGTGTTCTGTGAGGTGGACAGACAGCACAAAGAGAGCAGCAGAAGGTGCACAATGTTCCTTAAAAATGGAATTCCTGAACTTCTTCTCCCTAAACACGTCTAAAGTGAAAAAACAAAACATAAAACAATCCGATAACTAGCACAACTTTACTGTTTTGCTCTACTGTGGTAACTTTTACATCTATAAAAAGGGAAATTCACAAGTTGAGGGAATAACCTGTGACATGGAAGCCTTCTGGTTTCTAGCTAATGAGTCTCTCCAGTCTCTGGTTTCATCCTGTGCCAAGTAAAAGCCACTTGGAAAAAAAAATAGCCATGTTAATGATTTTCAGTTATTTTTTACAATAAAAAAAAGTCAAATTATGTGTCTTTAAATGCATATGAAAGTGCATAGAAATATTCCTGTTACAAACAAGTGGGTAGGATTTCATAATACAGACTGCAACCTGTAATTTGCATTTACCATGTAATTTTTGTAAATATAAGCTGTCGTTTATAGAGCATAAAAATGCATGAGCACTGTAGAACAAGGTAGTAACCTTTGTAGGCTTTAAAGAAACGAAGAAACTATTTATAATTAAAGAGTACCTTTGGAGTATTTTGAAAGAAATTAGACATGATTTATAATAAAAGTACAATACGCTACAAAGTCACCTCTCATTTCTTTCTATTTTGCTTCCAAGGAGTCAGACTTTCTTGTAATTTTTTAAAGTCGTCTTGAGCAGACGTTCTCCAGGCTTTTCGGTCCAACCTGACCATTTTCAGAGGAATGTTTTTTGTTTGTTAAGCCACCTAACACGGACCTATGAATCATTCAAGCATTAAAAACAGCACATAACTCAAGGGATGAACCAGTGTTGTGTCTGCACATAACAGACAACTTAGCAAGGGCCCATTTTTAAATTGTATCTTTAGGCACTTTGTTACTAGTACCCTGTCACAAAAACACATAACTTGTTCTCATTTCTTTAGCTTAATCTAGAAAAATGGCAAACACATTTCTACAGACATAAAATAGTATTTTTGCACCAACAAATTGATTCCCAAGGAGCTATTAGTCAAAAAACTTGGCATATCTCAACATGGTGTGCAGTGTGTCCTGAAACAATCTGAGGAAACTGGACAAAAGAAGAAGTGTCAGACCTAAAAAACTATCTACAGAAGATGAACAGTGTCTGAAAGTAATGTCCTTAAGAAACAGAGGAAAAAAATCCAGCAAAGATCTGACACAGGACCTGAGAGATGCATCTGGCCCTTCAATTGATCCAGCTGTTCATTGAAGCCTCATTAGAAATGGTGTGAAAGGAAGGGTGGCTGTCAAGAAGCCATTCTTAAGGAAGGGAAACAGGGAGCTAAGTATGCCACATTAATAAGAACTGGACTAGAAATCAGTTGCAACAGGTCATATCAGTGAAATGCTTAAGTCAAAGAATAAGCATTTCCCTGATACTATTTTGAATAAGTCTCACAAACCTAATGTTCTGTTTAGTACAATTAACTTTTATCTTAAACTGCCCCAAATTTTTTCCTTTGGTATTTCTTCAGCATCTTGCGGAAAAAATTTCTCCACTGTGGATAAGATTGCCACAATCCGAGCAAACATCTCGCCTCAGACTTTTGAATCTTCGCTTTCTGTCACCGGCTCTGCTGTCTTTAGCAGATTTGAACCTCTGACCCTCCCTTCTCCCAAGAAAATCATTGCTAATCGGAGGCTCTTAGTCTGCCCCACCAATATGGGAAGTTTGGGACACTATTGGACCACTATTGGATCCAGTCTGTCATAAACAGTAGTCTGGTTTCTTTTGTATTTTAAGTAATCAGTGATGCAGTTTTTGATTTAAAACCCCCCCAAATCTTGACACTTCTGTACTCTCTAGTACTTAGACCCAGTGGTGTAAGTTCCAGCAGTGCTCCAAAATTGGACCTGGGCCCACTGGATCCTTACGTTAGGCCCACTGTAAATAACATTGGTGTGAAAATGGACTGTGATTTAAAACTGGACAAACAAATCAGGTTTTTACCAACTGAGACTTCTTTCTAAGATCAAGCCCTTTTTATTTTTTAATAATTTTGAGAGTGTTATACACACTTTTATTGCAACTCGACTTAACTATTGTAATGCCCTCCACAGTAGTGTAAGTTAGGCCTCCCTTTCATGCCTTCAGTTGTCCAAAATGCCGCTGTTTGCCTTATTTCCTGAACCCGCAAGAGGGAGTATATCTCTTCTGTTCTGGCCTCCCTCCCTGGCTTTTAAGATTTTATTGTATGTCTTTAAATCCCTTAATGGGTTGGCTCTACCGTATCTTGCTGATCATTTAGCACCTCATGTTCCTTCAAGGTTACTGAGATCTCCTGACCAGCTATTCCTGTTGCTGTTCCAAAAACTGGACTTAAGAACAGGGGAGACTGAGCTTTCTGAGCCATTGCCCCTAAATTGTGAAATGAGTTACCCCCTCGTGTTAGGCTGGCCCTCACCTTGCACGTTTTTTAAGTTTGCCTTAAAACTCATTTTTATTTGTTGGCTTTCAACCTGCAGTACGAGCTTAGGTATTTAGGCTGTTGTATCATCTCTTGTATTTTATGATTTCTTGGATATATTTATTGATGTGTATGCATGTGTGTATGGTGTTCTTATTGGTTTCTTATTTTATTATGTAACAGTTTGTTTCATGTCCAGCACTACGGTCAACTTTGTTGTTTTAAATGTGCTTTATAAATAACGTTGGATTTGGGTTTGGATATGGAGTGATGGATCCAAATTTGAAATGTTTTGTTCAAACTATCATCAGTATGATCAGAGGAGGTCAGGAGAGAGGTTCAACGGTGAGTGTTTGCAGCCATCTGTAGAACACGATGGAGGCTCTGTCATAGTTTGGGACTGCATTTCAGCCAGTGGTGTTGCATGCAGAAGAGCACACAATAGATCACTATCAATCATGGATTGGCCTTCCCAGAGCCCGGACTTGAACATTATTGAAGCAGTGTGGGATCATCTTGACAGAGAACGGAACAAAAGGCAGCCAACATCCAAAGAAGAGCTTTGAATGACCTTCAAGAAGCCTGGAAACTATTCCTGAAGACTGCTTAATGCAATTACAAGAAAGCTGCCTCAGAGAGTTCAGGCTGTGTTGAAGAATAAAGGTCATACCAAATATTGAACTTCAAGCTCATTAGAATTGTACTAAGTCTTCTTTCCCCCTTTTTACTCCATTTCCTTTGATGTTTGCACATTTCAATAAATCGCTGCACATATTTCCCATTTTCCTTGTAAGATATAAGGAAAAGAGGGGTGACTTGCAAAGTACTGTAACTTTGCAGTATCTTAGTATTTTCTTGCATTTTTATTCACTTGTTTTACTTTACCTGCTAGTAAGTGTTTTACAGGACTTCACTCTAGATTCAGAAAAATTACATGATAAATGATGGGAAATTATTCAGCGTAAGGTGTGGAACGGCTACCAAAAAGGGGCCCTGCAAACTATAAGGACCTCATTTTTTTCACCTTCATTTGTAATTGGATGTCAAAACAGTACAAATACTCATCATATATAATTAATGATATACATTTATTATAACAGAGGTAGGTAAGTTTTACAAGAGTGGAATTTTATTTTCTGTGGAATTTGTGAATTTGTGTGTTTAACCTCGTATTGGTGTGCACATCTCTTTTATCCTTAGGAGAGAAATTCTTTATGGGTTGCATTTACATAGCTTTTAAAACCTCTTTTCTAAAGAGCTTCACAATGCGTCTGCCCGTTCCCACGTTCACACGCATTCACACAGTGATGACAGAGAGCAGTCATAAAATTAGTCATCAGGAGCATTTTGAGGTTCAGTGTCTTGCTCAAGGACACGTTGAAATAAAAACACGTTTCACTCTCGTAGCTTCTGCGATGAAAAAAAGGAGCCCATCCTGATATTTTATTTTTAATTGTGGCGCTTGAGTCACAACGTTCATGTCTGTGCACTTTAAGGTTGTGTTTCTGAAATATATATCGCACTCTTAATTCACATTTGTTTTAACAGTGATAATGTAGATAACGCTAGCACCAAAATATTACTGCCAAATCCTTTTTCCTTCCAGGTGCACGCTGAGGAAATTTCTGGCAACAACGGATATGTGGAACTCTCCTTCTGTGCCAAGAAGCTTGATGATAAGGTGAGAGGAGTACACATTTTTGATTGAAATACCAACACAGTTGTTTTATGAGATGTGGTTTAGAAGCATTAGACAGTGAGTAATGTGATAATCCTCCTGTCATGATACTGTATAGGCTAAGAAATCATCCACAGTGATTCACCGGCATTAAATTTATGCACACAAAAGAGGATTATTTTTCACTTTCAAAAAATCACGGCATATATGAATTACATTAGTATTCAGCATTATTTGCATTATTACATGTTGATCCACGTGACGGTTACACTTCAAGGCTGGATATCACTGACCTTAGCTTCTCCTGGACTGACACTGTCAAACTATGCTGAAGGCATATTTCAATCAAAAAAGCAGCGGGAGCTCACATCTAGTTGCAACTCTGATGATCTGTAGTCACACCACGTTCTCAGCAACAAGCCTCGGGATTCAAGACTCACAGGTTGCCCTTTGATTCCCAGCACTATTTGGGAAAAAAAAATTCAAATTTTCTACAGCATGTGCATTTATTTTTGGAATTTCACCCTGAAATTTACAGCCCACTCTGGCAGTGAAATCAAACCTGAGTCTAACACGCAGGAAATAATAAAAATAAATGCTTAATAAGTCCATTTTCTCCTGCTCTTAATGGCCACTCCATGTATCCACTTTCTGCAGAAATGCTGGAGAAGCCACTCTGATTGCCACTAAGATTTCTGCTAATCCAAATAAATCACTGTTACTGTGCAGCAATCATGTGTAGTCATTTGCCACTTGGATGCAAAAGTGTTCATTTGCTCTGAACAAACAACACAGCGTCTTATGTGACGCAGCCTACACATTTTAGTTGTGAATATTAACTATTTAAAAGCAACAATGTAGACTGTGATTAGACGCTGATTTTGTTTACAAGCAAATAGATTTTCATTTTATTTCAAAAATAACCCATCCTATGTCATATCTTAATAAGGAGACATCATTTGGTAGAAATGAATGTGATTTATTGAGATACAGAATTTGATTAATAACCTTTTTGATGATTAGACTCAGAGGAACCATCATAGCAGAACGGAGTTCCAGTAATGATAGAAATTAGGATAGGACCTCCTGGAGTCTAGATGCTGGTGATAGTAAAGATGAAGATGGAGGCTCGGATGGCCTCTGAGTGACCACGGTGAGGTGGACATGGGGAGAAGGCAGGTTGCACAAATGAGAGTCTGAAAGGCAGAATGACAGAAGAGCGCTGAGAGTTAAAGCATGGAAAAGAGAGGCTGATTGGCTCGCAGAGGGCGGGCAAGAAAGCGATTGGCCTAGAGTAATGATGTTGACAGCGTGGGAAAGTAGGAGTGATGTAAAGAATAGACTAGCAGCGGGACACCCAGGAAAGCAGGCAAATGAGTGATTACGTATCTTCCTTACTGAACTTATGCATAAGCTTCATTTGATAGGATTGTAGGCACAACTTGGTCAGAATAAAGTAGGCAAACTTGGTGTCTGGTTGTGAGAACTTCATTTTTTTGTCATCTAAGCAAACAGGTCATAATCAAACATGCATGTGAGCAGTGTTGGCATCACTAAAAAAATTTGCGTTTCTTCTGCTGTCAGATTAGGAGGAGATACAGGTGCAGACATTTGCTGTTAAAGCTGGGTTAGGGAGCGAGTTGCTGGCATTAGTGGACAAAAAAAATCCATAGTAACCTTTCAGCATATTGTAATTCCAGTACTCTGAGAGGGAACTAGAATCCTGCACATCCCCCGGCCTCTGCTTTTAGGTATCTACAGTAGCAGTGAATGTGATTGTTGGGGTTTCTTTCTAATATAGTGGGGTCTTTACCTTACAATATAAAGATCCTTGAGGCAGCTGTTGTTGTGAATTGGCACTATATGAATTGAATTGAATTGAATTGAATTGAATTGAATTGAATTGAATTGAATTGGGACTTTGGCCAATCCCAGGTCTCTTCAGATAAGTTAGAGGTATATTGTTAGATTTAGTGTTTTTTTTTTAGGTGAAACATGGATTTAAGCACATGCCCATTGGGGAAGCTCAAAATAGAGCTGCAAGAGACGGGTTGTCTATTTTGAAATTGTGGTATTTTTTTTATGCATTTTGCATAAGAAGTTGCCTGTTTTCCTCCCAATGCTAAAAGTTGTAAAGAAAATATTAGAAAGAAAACTCCAAGAGTCAGACAGCCCACCACATCAGCTAGCACTTGGTGATGGTGGAGAGGAAGAACATCCTATTAACAGGAAGAGATCAGGCTCATTAGGTCAGTTGGGGGGAAGGGGAAAGAGAAGAGAAAAACAGTGTGCAAAAAGAGACAGACAACAGCAAAATGCAAAGTCTACATGAATGATCTTACATTCACCATGTGGTTAGATGCATGACTGTCCCTCTGTATGTGAGTTGGACATCTAAATAAATGAAGGTATTGTAGGCTATGCAGGTGCTACAAACACATTCTGAGCTTCCACTGCAAAAGTCTCATCAATGCCATGATTTTAAAACTTCCATCACCTTATCAGAACTTATCAGTGTGAAGCACTTGAATAAATTGCACTGCTGGGACTCAATAATAAAACCAGCAATCAGTGTGGCTCAAAATGCTGTAACAAATGTGTTTATTTCAAGCTGGGTTGCTACAGCTCAATGAAACCAATCCTATAAAAAAAAGTTAGAAGTTAAGAAGTCTCAGTGTGTTGGCGTGGCACACCAATCAGCAGACCAAAACGCTGGTAGTGTACTTAGCCTGAATGACCCACACTCCACTTCCAACATAAAAATACCCAAACTAATACCAGTATAAAATATTAGCAGAAAACAGTAAACTCCCACTGTAGGAGCCACAGCACTAAAAACAAATAAATGCTGTTTATTAGAACTACACTAGAGTCTACTGAAAACAAGAACTAAAACAATATAAAATGACCCACGTGGAGCAACCTGCACTGTATCTCGAGACTGCCACTAGTGCAGGGCCATTATGAATGCTTAAAAATGAAACAAATGATTGAAGAGCCATTTTTTTTATTAAACTAAAACAAACACCTATATAAAATCCAATACCGCAAGATGAATATACATCCCTACCTCACCCCGACGTTAAAATAGTCCTGCTGAAACAAGCTAATAAAGGTAAGCAGCAGTGATCACAGCAGCAGGAATGAAACTAAACCACTTCACGAGCCTCTCGAGGGGTCAGGTGCTCTCACCTTGAGTCTCTGAATTGTGTCTGGGTCCTAGTGCCCTCCTATTACAAGTGATAGGATTTCTTCATAAATAGTTTTTTTAAAAAAACAAAATTAATTAGCTGTGACAGGCAGCTTGCATATAGCAATTTATCTAACAAGGACAACAGATGATGACTGAAGCATGACTCTGTCTAATGAGCTGCTCATCAGTCGCATCCCCCTCAACCTGCTGTAAACACTGAATGTCAGACTATACACGTTGCTGAGCAGAAGGATTAATTATCAGGCATGATAGATTGTGGTAAATGGTAATGACAATAACATTACAGTTATTGTAAACCTGAAATTTAATTTTGACATGTGTGTCTCATGAGTCCATGCTACTGATGCCACTGGCTAGTGGTTGCCATGGCAACAAAGTGAGGATCTTACAGCTCTTTTTCTTTTTTTTTTGTTTTGTGCTCCCATCCCTCAGGAGATGTATCTGGCTAATGTAGCGGGAAATGCATCTTTAACCGTCTCATTCGTTGTACACAAAACTCCCCTCACCCACCCAGCCGACACAGGCACACAGAACGACACAGACACGCAGACGAACACACAGTAATTATTTGTTTTCCTCCCAGAAGAATCAATTGACCTCAATAATCAGCGTTGCCTCTGCTCTCAGACGCCTGAACTTGAGACTCAGGGGATGATTCAAGGCTACCACAAATAACCATAAAAGATGCAAAATGTTCCACATGTTTTCAGTTAATTGGGGCATTTACTAACACTGAAAATGGACATAACTGCTATTGAGTTGATCTGAATTCATCGTGTTAATTACAGCCTAATGCTGGGGCTATTTAACATGTGTTTTGCACAAGTTGTGAGGTGCAAGAGAACATCTACACAAGGCCATTTAGTCAAGAAAGATGAGTGAAAAATGTAATAACTAGATAATGACATAAGGTGGAAGCTTATAAAATATCCACAAGTTCTGCAATAATGATGTCTTATTCAAAAATGCCACCATGCTGTGCTGTAAGTTTTCTGCCTGTGTCTTCTGACCTTTAATCGTGGATACAATTGCCTGACAATTATTCCTCCTGCAATCAGTAAAAGATGAATTAGTGTCAGCAGCCATTTGTATGAATCACCTGGACAAGCCCTAAAAAGGCAACATCCCAAACACCCGAGCCTGTGTGGAAATCATCACAGCTTCATTGCAGATGCTGGCAAAATCTAATCTTTTATCTTCAAGAGGCTCTAAATGAAATTAAACCAAACTCTCAGTGTTAAATGTGACGTTTCACATCATTTGATCCCAATAGATCCTGACCTCAGTGAGACTCCCTGAATGAATAAAGCTAAAAAAGAAACCCAAAGAAATATGATTTTTGTGTGCTTCTCCTCTTCTGATTGACAGCAATTTAAGGAAGAATGTTGCAATAAATGTTTCCAGAAGAATCTTTTCCGTGAACTGGATGTTTCAGGGATCTCTCGCCTCCAGAGCTAGTGGGTCAGTTAGTTTTGTCTTGTCTGTTTCTGCAGGATCTCTTCAGCAAGTCGGACCCATTTATGGAAATCTATCGAATCAATGACGATGAAACCGAGCAGCTTGTTTACAGAACCGAGGTAACCTCGCCGCATTCCCGCCCCAGCTTTATCAACAGCTGTTAACGTGTTTCTAACACTGTGCTTCTTGTGTTATGTGCTTGTGCTCTAACAGGTGATTAAAAACAACCTGAATCCAGTGTGGGAGCCCTTCAAAGTGTCCCTCATGTCCCTGTGCAGCTGTGATGAAGAGCGGAAGCTCAAGGTAGGGAACATTTGGGAACTGTGAGTCAACAACTGCAAAAACTGTATAACCAGTGTGATTCAACTGGGATCAGCTAACAGGACAGAATAATGAAACTGCATCACTTTGATTTATATATGGGAGAAATGCATTGCATGCTGAATCTAGTAAACAGTGCTGTCTGTTTGTGTGTCACAGTGCCTAGTGTGGGATCACGACTCCAGGGGGAAGCACGACTTCATCGGCGAATTCTACGCCACTTTCAGGGAAATGCAGAAAATTTCTGGTGGAAATAAGGTCAGTGAATGGAGAGGTGGAGCAGAGCGAAGGAGAGGAGAGACAGCTGTGTAACAATTTTATCCTTTTCCAATGTGCCTCTGATTTTACTCTGCTGAAATCCAGCACACGTGAAAAGGAGAAAAAAAAAAGAAAGAAAGAAAAATGGTGCTTTGATATGTTCAAAATGCCACAAGTTGTTGCTTTTGTTCTTTGTCTTTCACTTGCTTTTGTTTAAGGTGTCGTGGGATTGTGTGAATCCTAAGTACAAACAGAAGAAGAGAAACTATAAAAATTCAGGAGTTGTCATTCTCACTGACCTCAAGGTAGGAATCTTCTGCAGAAAGATGTTTCAGAAGAGACAACACCCTAGAGAGAATCAGTCAGTGTTTTGTTCTTTTGCTTTACAAAGTGGCACAGGCACAGTTACTCTTACTGATTCTGTTTTATAAATGAAAAATTTTCAAGAC
This sequence comes from Cichlasoma orientale, assembly GCA_034780415.1. NCBI lineage: Eukaryota > Metazoa > Chordata > Actinopteri > Cichliformes > Cichlidae > Cichlasoma > Cichlasoma orientale. The sequence continues at coordinate 217,729 of JAVDPK010001246.1, read as the reverse complement.
CACCAAAACAAATTTTCAAGACTGTATCCGCTTTTCGACATACATCACAACATTTTTTCCCCTTACCTTTACAGGCAACAGATTTGTTGTGTTAATTCCATTTTAATGACCAGATGCCTCTGAAAACATAGCTAAGCTCTTCTGAGGTTTTGCCTGAAAGATTTTTTTCTTCCTCGCAGCTTCACAGAGTCTACTCCTTCTTAGACTACATCATGGGAGGATGCCAAATTCACTTTACGGTAAATTAAACAGACTGCCTTTAATGATGCTTCACTGTCACTGAATGCTGTTAGCTGCACTGCGTCTAAGTTTTATGATTTACATACATGCACTCAACACACTGATCATGTTGGTACCAGATGGTACTTCTTTGCTGGCCCATATGAATTTTTCTAAATGTAAAGTATAAATTAGCATTTAAAGATTTTTTTTGCTCTCTTGATGGAATTTTTTATTTTACTTTTTTATATACATTTAGATTTCTTGTAGGCAACTTCATGGCATAAATTCAAACGTTCTTTAACTCTTGCCCTTTGGACTGCCCTCTGTACTGCATATTCTCACTCTCTGGCTGGATTACAGAAGCAATGAATATTAATCATGAGGACTGCTGTGGTAGATGCAGTTCCCCCTTGTTGAAATAGCTAGCTGCTTGGATCTACTGTGCATGGGAGGTGATGCTGCTTCAGTCTATGTGGGTGTTAAAAAAAAAGAAGCAAGTTCTTACCTCTGATCATGTAATTTATACATTAGGTTTATTTCAGGCTCCCTCACTCATAATGGCTTGGAATATAATAAGCAACCAAGCAACCAAGTAAAAGTCTTTGCAGGAAGTTAAGTGCCAAAAGAAAGGCTTGATTGACTCTGATGAACTGTTCATCTTGCACACTTTGTAATTTTTTTTCTGCTTCCACCAGGTTGCCATTGACTTCACAGCCTCCAATGGAGACCCCAGGAACAGCTGCTCCTTGCACTACATCAACCCTTACCAGCCCAATGAGTACCTAAAGGCTCTAATAGCAGTGGGGGAGATCTGTCAAGACTATGATAGGTTTGTCAATCTTTTCTGTTTCTCAGAAAAGGCTTTTTGTGACCTACAGGGACTGTCACCGTCTCCTGTTGTGAAGTAGAGCTGCAGAGTGCTCCTCGCATGCCATTTCAGTCGAATCTCTCCCACTGAACGGAGCCACTCCATCTGATCTGCAGCATTAGGGCTGTAATGGAAATAGTGCAGTGCTGAAACAGAAGGGCAGAGAACCCTGCAGGTCATTATAGCTCTGCTCACCAGTTTTTTGTGAAACTAATGGAACTGAGCTACTGACCACCAGCGCCTCTGCCACACATTTATTTCTTCACATTATTGAAATTAATTTGTTACTTTAAATTTTCTCTAACAGTTGAGTTTTTTCTAAGAGTTCTTTTTCTTTAACAAAAAGCTACGTCGTTTACATCAATAAGTAGATTAAAAAAAATCTTTTAAATGATGAGAAAACTGTACCTGGAAAAACTAGAGCAAGTAAATTTTGCCTCTGCTGGCATTATTTATGCATGAGGCTAATCTGGGGCTGAAGATGGCTCTTGGTGGCAGCAGTCAAGGACACTGACACAATATTATGGATGCACTCCTTTATGGTCATTTTAAAATCAGGCAATTTCAAAGTAACCATTAATTCTCTTCCTTCTGTCTGTGTGTGAAATAGATGACATTTTGACCTGTCAGTCACAGACATTTAAATCTAGTGCAGACATCAGTTATTGATGGATTTTTGACAGAGATTTATTATCAAACAGGGGATTTCTTTCTAACCCATTCAATGCTAGTAGCACAGTAGATTAAAAAAAATTAAATAATCTGAATAATAACTCTACATTCATGGTCACTTTATTAGGTACGCCTGTTCAACTCTTTAACACAAATATCTAATCAGTACATGGCAGCAGCTCAGTGCACGTAGGCATGTAGACATGACCGAGACGACCTGCTGAAGTTCAAACCTGGCATCAGAATGGGGAAGAAATCTTTTAAGTGACTTTGAATGTGGCATGGTTGTTGGTGCCAGGATGGGTCTGAGTATTTCAGAATGCTGTTATTTTCCCACACAACCACCTCTAGGCTTTACAGAGGATGGTCTGAAAAAGAGAAGAGCATCAGCTCTCTGGGTGAAAATGCCTCGTTGATGTGAGAGGTCAGAGGAGAATGGCCAGACTGCTTTGAGCTGATATTTGAGCTACAACAGTAACTCAAATCACTCTTTGAAACCAAAATATGCAGAGGAGCATCTCTGAATGCACATATAGCAGATGGGCTACAGCAGCAGAAGAGCAAACCAGTCACCACTCCTGTGAACTAAGAACAGGAAGCCGAGGCAGCAGTTCACACAGGCTCACCAAAACTGGACAATAGAAGATTGGAAAAATGTTGACTGCTCTGATGCGTCCCAATTTCTGCTGCAACATTCAGATGGTAGATTCCTAATTTGGCATAGACAACATGAAAGCATGGCTCCATCCTGCCTTGTATAAGCGATTCAAGCTGGTGATGGTATAATGATGCGGGGGATATTTTCTTGGCACACTTTGGGCCTCTTAGTCCCAATTGAGCACCATTTAAATTCCACAGCCTACCTGAGTATTGTTGCTGTCCATCCCTTCATGATCACGATGTACCCATTTTCTGATGGCTGTTTCCAGCAGGATAACACACCATGTCAGAAAACTCATCCCAAACTGGTTTCTTGAACATAACAATGAGTTCACTGTATTCAAATGGCCTCCACAGTCACCAGATCTCTATCCGCTTGGACTGGAGGACATGTTGTAACTTTGAGATGTAGGAGAACAGGAGCTTCTCGTCACGGATGTGCAGCTGACAAATCTGCGGCGACTGTGTTATGCTATCATGTCAATATGGACCACAATCTCTGAGGAATGTTTCCAGCACCTTGGTGAATCTGTACCATGAACAATTAAGGCATTTCTGAAAGCAAAAGGGGGTCCAACCTGGGACTAGCAAGGTGTACCTAATAAAGTCTCCAGTGAGTGTATTTTGTAAAGTCAGCTTCCGTTTGACTATCACAATAATTACTTTTTACCTTTTGTTAAAAAACAAACAAACAAAAAAAAAACCCCTAAAGGCATCATGGTGTTATTTTTTCCATACAGTGCTATGTGGTTCATGCCATGTTACAACATAAAAGTTCTTATGTAACTTTAATTTCTTGCCCCTGTAGCCCCTAAATATTTTTAGCCTTGTTTGTCACAGGTAGTAGCCTAACTGTACCTGCAAGTATGTGGTGCTGCTTATAGTCGTGCTGTTTTGCATGTCTGTCATAGTTTCTTTGCTCTCAGCGGAAGCTGCATGTGGCTGTTTCTCCTGTGGATAACTGACTGATACAGTTTCTTCTCAGCATCTGTTGCAGCGACGCGTCCTCCTTCTTAGCTTGCGCAGGCTCATTACCCTGATACAGACGAACACATGCAGAGATAGGGGCTGACACCAGGATAGCAGGCACTTCAAAAAGAAGTGGGAGGCATTATGGCTGGAGAAATAACAGCATGGTGTAGAATCTGATGTAAAGACATAGGAGGTGCGGCATGAAGCCTTTTTTCCTCTGAGAATTCCTCTACTGTAACTACTGGCTGATGTTGTTTTGAGGTTCTGCCTTCAGTCCCATGTATTTTTTTTTACTTACTGAGCACCCAATTGAGAACAAATATTAAAGTACAAATGTGTAAAAAAAAAAAAAATTTTTTTAGTAGACTTGCAGGTATTTGAAATTTAATGAAAAATGATTTATGATATTATCTGTCTTGGAGAAAGACCCTCTCATCTGTCAAAACTAAGCCAGATGAGGATTAACACCCCAACTCCTGATTTATGCAGATCCTTCTATTGTATATCAGGAGCACTGTCTGGCTAATTATAGCATGCAAGAGATAGGACTGGAGACACCGAAATCCTGCCTGAAAATTAGCAGTTCATCTTTGTGGCTTTATCGCATCCATGTTTACACAGATAGACATCAGGATCATACATGGAAACACGTCTCTGGGCCAGCAGCGGCTGCAAGTGTAGGCAGCCCTTCCCTGTTAAGTTGGAATTGTTATTGAGGTGTAAAACGTGGGCAAGCAAACCTTTTGGCCTTTAGTGGATATAGGTGATGTGGGATTTTAGAGTCCATGCAGAGGAGTGCATTACAGAGCTGGAGTGACTAGCTTTTGTCTGTGTGGGTAGAGGCTCGTTTACCTTGCTGAGAGGGCTATTACACCGGGCACATCGCCCTGTGGCTCCTCACGTGCGCTGACAAAGAGGAGAAAACTGCGACCTCCGTGGACTTCAGGCAGAATTCATATGACGAAAATCCCTTGTTGTGTCAAATTTCATTTGAAAACATTTAATTGTTGAAGGTAATATTGGAGCTCCTTTCATGCTGTTATCTCAGTTGCACAACCTATTGAACAAGAAGTCTATTAATTTCAGTGGAACACTGTTATTGGAGTATTTTAGTGCATTAGCCAGAGCATAAAGAGAGATTGCATCAGAAAGAATATGAATACACACAAACGACAACAATGTTGTCATGTGTGTGTGTTGTGGCAATGAGGATCCAAATGCAGACTCTCAGGCAGACAGAGTTAATGGAAGGTGAGCCATCAATTTTGGCTGATGTGAACCTACAACTTAAAATACAGACTATGGCTGGGAAACACTGGGGAAGGTGGACTGATGCTCTGACACAGGACAAGGGGAGATAGTGACTATAGATACAGAGAAAGGGTGATTAGGGGAGTGGAGACAGCTGGGGGAAATCAGAAAATGACTGAACAGAATTACAGCATATGAGACAACTCAAGGCAACAGACAGGGAGCACAAAATCCCAAAACAAAACAGGAAGTTAGCTAACTGAACAAGGGAAACACACGCACGTGCATAAACTTGGAAAGATACAGGAGAAAGGAACACTGGGAGAAGAATTAAACTATAGCAACTAGGAACTCGGAACTAAATAGACTAAGGAATAGATGAAGTAAACATAAACATTACACAAACCAGGGATCAAGATAGGATATTTAAACAACTAAAAAGTTTAATAAAAAACTCAGACACACTGGATAACTGGGTCACTGACCCAGGACCATGACAAGAGTTTGCTACGTGTGCACCCAAATTTTTGCCCATGAGCCATATTTAGGGATTTCTTAGTAACTGAGAAACTACAAGCTGCTGGTAATTTATTAGTGACGGATTTTGGCAAATTCCTGTCCTTGATAATAGTGAGCAAAAATGGCTACATTTCTGTGTTCTGTGCTACTACTAATTATCACAGTACAACTTAAACTTGCCAAGCTGAAGTTACTTCAATCAAGAGTCATCAGTCAGTCAAGAGTTATTGCTCCCTCTGAAAGTGTGAAAATCATCTCTCTGCCAGTATTTATGTAAGTACACACACATCACAGTTAATCAAACACTTCTGATCGCTTTGAAAAGCTGCCTCAATGCCACATTAGCCACTATAAGTGGATAAACAGCTCTCCAATCAACACTTGTCAATGCACCAAATAACACAGCAACTTCCTGCATTTTGCTGGGCACCCTCTGAGGCACCCACACCGTGTCCAGAGTAAATGAATAAAATGCATCGCCTCAGAATGTTTGTTTCCCCAGACTAAGTGCTGATGTTGTTTCTGATTGCACGAAGCTGGGGGATTTGGGGTTGTCTTGTCAGTCATGAAGGCATGAAATCGATAAATGTTCTGATAACAGAAGAAGCCATTAGAGAAAGCTGTCTGTAGGCAAAGAATCCCTGATATGACTGAAAACAAGTTGTGATCGCTCCGGTTTACAGGCACTGTATGAATTTTGATGCGGTATATATAATTATTTTTTAATAAATCACCTGAATGGATAGTAAGTAATCTGTAAGTAGTGTCTTACAGATTGACAATCAGAGTGACCACAACAATATTCTTCAGTTTCCATAATGCAACCCAAATATGTCATTTGCTCGTGGCCCTGGTAAAACCCATGCCTTTCAAAAACGATCAAATCAAAAAAGCAAAAATGGAAATAGGAAGAGGAGGAGGGCAAAGTTGGGTAGTAAAATATGTTGCAAAAATCTATTTACATATTTAGTACCACAGGTAAATTGTCTCTTGTGGTGCAGATTTTGAATGACAGCATATGATTGAATTCTAGAGGAAGATAATTCACACAGGTATTGTGTCAGTGAGCCATCAAGTGAGCAACTTAACACCATTGCTGTCCAGTGGTCTTACAGGTACTGAATCCTGTTTGCGTGCTGCACACAGTTGTTGTCAGCAGCTGAGAAGGTGTGGAGTACAGGGTTAGATTCAATATTCCATGCTCCGAATTCATACACACAAATACAAAATGTAGTGGGTAAATATTGTGCACTATCTGGAGTGTACTATCTTGTTATTCATACAAACTGTGCGCCCTAACCTCTGACTAGGGGTGCTGAATTCAGCTCAACAGTCTTTTGAAGTAATATCTTCCTATCTAAATGGTACAAACTGTTAGAAGCTTTGTAGACAGGTGCAAATTCTGTCTGCGGGGACAGTGGGACAGATTTCAAATTGCAATTCAAGCTTTTAACACATTGTAAAATGCAAACAAGCATGAGGCATGCCCTCAGAAACATAAACAGATGGATAAGCCATCAATATTTTCCAGACTGCAGTGAAAAGCCACCACAGATGAAAATGCAGTGGCTCTAATTTATGACTGATTAATTTGCTTATCGTTTCAGTGACAAACGGTTTTCAGCTTTGGGGTTTGGTGCCAGAATCCCTCCAAATTATGAGGTGAGGATTTCTGTTTGTATCTCTGTTCTCCCTTTTTTTTATTCTTCTGTTCTAAACACTGTGCTGCTTCAAATGATGTGCTTGTATATCAATGTGCTCTTACTGAAACCTGATATTTTCCACTAATCTTTACATTAAGCGAGCCAATTTTCATGACCTGTTCCAGGACACAATTTGTCATCCAAAATTTCACATTTAAAACTAATTACTGAGGATATATTTATTCATGAGTGCCTCGTCTTAAAATATCAACTTGTCTCGAGAAAATATCATGTAACAATGACATAGAAACCCCAGAGTGTTGATGCTCAATTTACATAAGAATTCATGAGTGTGAGAGCATTTGTTTAAGCAAATTAGACTTTGGGAACCGAAAGCCCTCGGTGATTCTGAATAGAGCCCTGGGGAGATGTCTGTCATGTGAACAGTGAGAGCTCACGCACGCACGCACGCACGCACGCACGCTCACACACCGCACGCACACACACACACACACACACACACACACACACACACACACACACACACACACACACACACACACAC
>JAVDPK010001246.1:190816-210257 GCA_034780415.1 Cichlasoma orientale | reverse complement strand
CACACACACACACACACACACACACACACACACACACACACACACACACACACACACACACACACACACAGATGAAACTCTACGCTTCGATAGTCTATCAGACCAGAGGGGCCTGTGTTTAATGTAAGACTGTTATGTGCTATCCTTCAGAATGAAACACTCATAATTATCATTTCAATCATGCACAGCTTTGCAGCCTAATAATGCAAACTATTAATTTTTGAATTTGCCATAGCAGTGGTTTCCTCACAGGAGCCAATTTTATTGTTACTCTGTCCTGTTGATCAGGTGTGGCTGGTGGTGCAGGTGAATGCAAATTAAGTCATTAGATAAATCACGAACTGCATCTCTGGACTCATAGGTTAGGGACTGCATTACGCTAGGTGTTTGAAGTGCCTGGGCTCTACTGACTCACATATCATTTATTATGTATTATGCATATTAAATTTGACAAGAAAAGTATAAATAAGTATTAAAGATGTTAATTTTCCAGGCCGAAGATCTGCCACATACGGTATTGAGTTGTGGGAATGAATGGGAACCTAGGTAATGAATAAATAGATACATTTCTATATTTATTATATGTCTCATAAGAGTCATATGACTTAAACTACGATTTACATAAGAAGCCTTTTCCTTATACAACACAAATCTACCAATTTGTATAAAGCAAGTAACAAGCAGTTGAGTTAAAAAAAAAATTAATGTGGCCAATCATAGTGTGTGATATGTTGGCCTAATAAGACTTATTGTATATTTGATACATAAACATGTACTATTGGAAGGAGCGCTAAGTTTTTACTTTTTCTTCACATTTCATTGTGAAATCTTTGGCCTTTTGCATTTTAATGTAAAGCCTTTCTTCTCTGTAACTGTAGCTACTGATGACTAAATGTGTATTAGCATAATTTAGAAAAAAAAATATCCAAAGGTTTAATCAATAATGGCATTAAGGGTGTTTTTGGACCCACCTTGCCTTGGTTTACCTTTCAGGCAACCAAGATCCTCATTTACATGTGATCTTGGTTCAGTTATTTGCTTTCAAGTGACCTCTTATGTGGTTCCTGGGAAGCCTAAAAGTATGCTTGATTTTTCTTTTAGCTTGATTGTAACTGCCATTAGAGCCACCTGCTGAATGCAAACTGCTCAGAAGTGACGGCAGCGCATGTTCATGCAAATAATTTCCTGACCACAGAGGCACATTCACAGCGAGCAAGTGCGGTGTTTGATCCAATCAAATGACAAAGAAGCAGAAAAAAATCCGTTAGTTGCACTGTGTTGTGCTTGTATCCCACTTTGACACTCTGACATGCAGAATATTTAAGATTGTAATATCAGTGTCTGACTGCCATACAACAGCTGGAATAGCACAGATGAAACTAATAAAATTACCAGTGCCTGAAGATCACCCTTTCCATCTAAGTGTCTCTGAAAGCTGTATGTGAGCCAGCAGGCACAATCAGAGGCACACAAATGGACCATTTAAAAGGAAGACAGCCATTAATAGGATTGTTAGATATTATCATGTTATTAATGTCATGACACTTACTTTTACTTTTATGTCATGTGAGAAGGTCTATTGTTGAATGCGCTCCCCAAAGACTCAGTTCAGGCTGTAAATCACTTTGTAGACAAAAGTGACTTTTTTTTCCCTTTTTTTTTTTTTTTAAAGTAGCCAGCTGGAGAAGAGTCAGTTGTCACTGATCTGGCTGACAGTTGGTGCTCATGAAAAAAAACAAAAAAAAAACAGTTTCTTGTGAGAGGAGGAATTGAGAGGGGGATTATATTTTTGCCAGTTAAACAGCTTTGAGATAAACAAAAATCTATCTGACATTTGGATGGCAGGAATAAACCATTTTAAAGAAGAGTGGGTGCAAAGCCTTTCTACAAAACATATATTAAGCATGTAATACATGCTTTATGCTCATTACTGTATCTCGTGATGAACATTTGATTCAGGATATGTATACAAACAGTATAGATAGACTGCAGCACCACCAGTTCCTGATCTAATTTCCCTTCATTTAATATTAGGAAACGGTGTATTTGCCCTTTATTAGTTTAAATAAAAAATTAATCATCTTGCTGGATATATGTGTCATTTACACAGGTGAAGTCATTACATATTTACTCTTTTTACATGCATCTTTAAATTTGTGGTCACTGTAACTACACCAAAAAGCCCCAAAATAGGTCTAATATTAAAAATGACTACCTTATATTTTATATGACTTTGAATGGGTTTTATAAGTTGTTCCTTATTGTCAAACTGACATCAAAAAGCTGTCACATTTACTGGAACAACATGAGTACACATTAAACATTTTCTCCAGCTTTGTCTCTACTCTTTTTGGGTCTGAGCTGTATTAACCAAACATTCGTGAACACCTCACATCGTTTTTTCTTTTTTTCTTTTTCAACAGAATTACAATTTGACATACTGGAATTTAAAAAAAGAACAACAAAACAAAACAAAAAAACCCTTAGATTTCTTTCCCAAACCCCAAATTGGAAGTGTTTCACAGTTTCTTTCTCCACTCACAGGTGTCCCATGACTTTGCCATTAATTTCAACCCAGAGGATGATGAATGTGAAGGTAGGTAGAAGGCCTTTGTTTACTTGTTTCCCACAGAAAAGAACATCTATGCTTATAACACTAGAAAGAGCATCTACACAGTTGGCAAATTAACATAAACTAATTAGATGTGAGCATTTCTGCATTCATCTGTCAGTAGTTTTGTACTTAAGATTCAGTCATTGTTTAAATGTAACCCTGTTCATGGATTTCATGATTGACTGGTTGAAACGTAAAACTTCCCGAAGACTTCAACTTGTGTGAAACAGAGAAATTCAGGCCGTGTTTGTTAGTATTCAGCAAATGAGTCATCTGATTGTACCTTTCAGTCTGCAGTCGCTTGTTAACAGACAAGTGGAGCCAATTGTAGAGATTTTTTCTTCACTTTGCTCTGTTCTCACTTTAATCAGAGATCCAAGGAGTGGTTGAGGCATACCAGAACTGCCTTCCTAAGATCCAGTTGTACGGCCCTACCAACGTTGCTCCGATCATTAATAGGCTAGCCAAGGTGGCGGCAGGCGACGGCAACATTAAAGATGCTTCTGTGAGTGCATGTTTTTACTCTTCTGGAAATATTTGGATGTAATACGGTCTTTTTGTGGGGTTTCTTTTTGCCTCCCAATGAACTCCTCAAGAGAGCTAATAGCAATGATGTCCTTTGGTGCAAAAAGGGTAGGAGTGCATTATAAAATGAGTAGTGCTTTTTAAATTATACACTGAAGTCATACAGCGCTGTATTGATGGTGTTTTATTGTTGTATCACTGACTTTTTTTTGTACAGCAGTTAAAATGTGTCTAACAGAGTTACTTTGTAGCTCATGTTTCCTAACGGTGGGAGTAAAAGCATAAGATTTTGATCCACCGCCTGCACAGACATTGTGCTCTGAACTATTACACACACTGTGATTGCACTGACCTTCATTGTAATTTATTCCTAAATGTCAGTCTGACTTTTGATCAGTAACAGCAAACAAACTGCAACTCAGTGGGCCAATCTGAAGTGTTTACAGTATATTGTTCCATGTTAGTATTCTTGATCTGTGCTGCTCACATAATTACACACACCAGACACTTGAAATTAATTTTATGCACATGAACACACATGAGATGTCTCTCCAGGAGCAGTAGCTTGTCATCTAGTTGCTATTTATCGTATGCTTCTTTTTTCCCCATTTGTTTTGGAGACTCTTGTTTTCTACGTAACATTTTAACTAACTGACAAAAACACATAAGCTTTTCTACGCTGTGGAGGCTGTAAAATGAGCCAGAACAGCATGAAAGGCCTCCTTCAGATGACAGCGCTCACTGAGCTTAGAACCACATGTTGCGGTTGAAATGGGTTACCGTTAACATGGATTAAGTCACGCTGAAAGGTCTTATCTTCTTCCAGCGATACCACATCCTGCTCATCCTCACTGATGGCGTAGTGACTGACATGGCAGACACACGTGAAGCCATTGTACGAGCCTCCTACCAGCCTCTCTCCATAATCATTGTTGGTGTGGGCAATGCAGACTTCACAGACATGCAGATTTTGGATGGAGACGATGGAGTCCTACGCTCACCGAAGGGCGAGCCGGTCCTCAGGGACATTGTGCAGTTTGTGCCCTTCAGAGACTTCAAAACGGTCAGTTCTTTTCTCCATCTGTCAGTCTTCACTTGTTGACTTTCAGAATTCCTTTCAATCCCACTCTGTGTGACTGCTGTGCCAGGGATGCTCATGAGCATTACATTTTTTTTTTCTTATTAAGCACTTGTCATTTAAAAGAATAAACAGGCAGCTTTTGCTGGTTTTTCATCTGCTACAGATGGCCATCATGGGCTGGAGGAAATCCAGAAATTTGCACACACCAGAATGGTTTCTTAATGTTGTTACATCCAATTAGTAACATTTCAAATGTATAATTACACCGTCTGTTATAGATTACATGTCTCATGTACCAGTCACTCTCCCTATTTTCTGAAAATACGCACAGAATACACAGAACAAAGAGTTACTGCATAAATGAAATAAAATCATGTCAGGCATATTCGGAGGTGTCAGTGAATACATTTTTAAAATGATGGTGTTCATCCCTTTACTGGAATTACAGCGACTCAGAGAGTCAATGCAAGAAGGACTGAAGCTGTTTTGGGCATTTGTGGTGGATCAGAATCATTTTAATTTACTTACTGCGTGCTGTGATTTTTTTCAATCTGTAATTCCTCAATTTATGTAAGTCACACAGAGTTTTAAGGAGTAGAATCTAAATAACTGATGTGTCCACATACACATAAATTGCACAGGAATTGTAAGATTATTTCACAGGCCTGTATTAAATGTTACTATTATTCATTTTATGCTACTGAAAATGATTTTCAAACTGCACAACAGCAGATTGGCCCTGATGGTAAGAAAAAAAAAATCAATGACAATACACTAAAATGCAAACACTGCAAGACATATTAAGTTTTATGTAACTCTTGGGATCGAGGCAGAATAGACTTTTTCCAGAGTATTGCACATAACAGGTACTATCTAATAAAGTGTATTATACTGACATACCTCTTTTAATTTCTCTGAAACCAAGAAAGTAGATCTAGCGACCAGAGTCTGTAGATTATGAGAAACCTTATAACTTTTATGGGAAAATTTTCCTTATCTCAGATTAAAGCTATATTTAACAATTGTGTTGACAAGTCCAGCTGTTCTCTGTCTCTCTTGCAGGCATCACCTGCCGCCTTGGCCAAATGTGTTCTGGCAGAGGTGCCCAGCCAAGTAGTAGAGTACTTCAGCCATAAGGCCATCTCTCCTATGTGTCCTATGAGGGATTTACCGACCCCCATCCTCAGCCCAGTTGCCACTACTCCAACAGAATAACTGCACACCCTGTTCCCGTGACCAAGCTTTGACCACAGCATCAGTCTGGCAAACTGAGAAGGAAAGAGGATGCCTGTCTCACTTTGGACAAAAACTGAAGAACAAAACCTTCTAAATGTGTTGTCACTCATGTATTTCATTGTTCACAACAAGCAAAGTGTTTACACAGGGGCGGTACTACAAAGATTGGGGGTTTTATTTCTGTGCTCGGTGTGGCTTGAGCACTCCTCCCTGGCTGTGCAAATCAACCATCCAGCTGTTTCAGCATCAGGAGTCCTGGAGGAATTTTTTCCCCCCTGATTTTTATGCATGCAGACCAATCCCTTAATGACGATCTACTGATCGGATGCAGGCTTAATATTCTTTATGGCCCATGAAGTTCCTTTATATATACAGTACAGTGTGTTCAGACATTTTTGAAAAGGTACTATACAGGATGATTCAATCACAATTTGATTTAACTTAAGCATGGATGTGTGGATGGATGGATTGAAAATAATATTTAATATTGAACAAGAAATTTCCCCTGCATATAAAAATCTGTCTGCAGAATTGGCCAACAACCCATGAGCTGTCATTGGAATGGTAGTTAGTCTATATACTTATAGATCTAAAATCTTTTTTCCTAAGCACAGCAGCCATAATCAAATCAAGAGCTGCCCTGATTGCAAATGCAACTGGCACCACTTCTCCCTGGCAAACAAAAACAATTAGTGCCATGTGTGATTGACAGTTGGACTGTACAGGTTGTATGTATCCTGTGTAGAATAAGCGTCTAAATAACAGTTCTGAACCAATTTCCAAGAAAACCTGATGAGAAAACAGCAGCACTGGAAATATCTTTGTTGAGCTCTCTCATGTCAGACTCGTTCATCTTGAACATCTGTGAAACTGCGAGCAACATAATGACTTCAGCAATCTGCAATATTTGCTACAGCTTCAGCTCTTGGTATGCTTTTTCATTTGTAGCAGGGAGCCGAAAAGATACAGCAAGACAGAAACGGGAGATGTGTTTGGGTGGCTGTTTAGTAGCTAAAGGTTGTAAAGTGCTGCCTTTTCTGAAGGTATCTGTGAACAAAGCTCGAGTAACATGCTTCTCAAAGAGCTAATCAATGATTGCACCCTATTTTTGGTCTTTTGTCTAGTGGCTACAGTGTAAGCTGTGAAAGTCATGCTTTTTGTCAGGTGAATCCTTTCTCTCTGAATTGTCCATCTTTGTTGTCATCCCCAAGTCACGCAGGTTGTACTTTCTGCAATTACTTCATTTTATAGATATATTTCCTCTCCTTTTTTGCTACCTTTTACATGAAATAGAAATCTACTTGATGTTTCCTGATAAATTTAATGGGTGAGAAGGAAAAAAAATGAAAGCACAAAGCGAACCATTAGTGCTGCGATGCACAAAGTAATATCCATTACATTTACATCAGATTGATAAATTCAAAACACAAGGCGCCAAATTTCAGCTTTCTTCAATATTTCATAACAAAAAAAAATGTTTTAAAGGTTTCTCCATGACAAACTGTTCCGGAGTGAAAATAGAGTGGGAAGTGTACGTCTATTTATTTGACTTCCAACTAACTCTTGCCTGAAAGATCCCTATTTACTAGATGGGGACCTTTGATTTTGCTGTTCTATTGAGCTTTATGTTCAGTGTATAAAAGATGTAACCTTCACTTTTATTTATCCTGCCTGGGCACTGTCAGATTGTCTTCAGATTCTTCAGAGTGTAGCCTGTAACCCAAGTAAGTCAGAAATATCTGTCATGCTTTGCCCTTATTACTAATGCTACAATGCTTAAAGCACAACTCCCACTGAAACTCTGCAGCCGTAAAATAAGTTGCTGTTTTTCTAATTATTATTATTGTAAATATCTGTGTGAAAATTGCAGTCTAAAAAAGAAGAGACGCACTGTGCGTTTAAGCACCAAAAAGGAAGCGATTTGTTTTGCCTTCAAAAGGCCTCCTCTTGGCATTGAATTAATTTTCATCAGTGTACAAATAACCTTGATGCCTCTAAAACAAAATGTTTATTTTGCCTAATCAAGTAAATATTTCCAAAAATGGAGATTTCACCTCAAAGTTATACTGTTTATTAATAAACACTAATTCCTACGTTTTTTGAGGTTTGAATTAAGTATATAAAAAAATCTCTCCCTGAGCTAAAGAAATCCCATATTTTGCTTAAATGTCCTGTTTCGCCTTTGTTTTCAACTGCACATGCAAAGTTTGCTTCACTGATACTTCAGAGTGTCAAACTGTTAAATTCTCTAAACATCTGATGAACATCGCTTTAAAATTGTTGATGATACAGTAGTGAGTTTCACTAAAAATAAATAACGTGAATGCTCCTCAGTTGTCAAGCTGTATGCTGTGCAAATTATACTCTAATACTGTTTGGCTGTTCATTATTTGATATCTATTCCAGTAATGACTCTGTACTTTGTATATTTGCTCTATTATGGTGCATTCGCACTCTGAATGGTTCTGAATGGTGACAAATGTACTTGGAGAGAAACTGTCACGCTGTCACTGACAATAAATGTATATTTAGTCTTTACAGCTACTCCCTCATACATATATCCACTCCAAACTACAAATAATAGTCAGGCTTTGATTTGTCCTGTAGAGTTTAACTATCCTTCCCCAGATACAGACTATTGACTTCTCATGAATGCACCTAAACACAGCTACCTCTGCTGTCGGCTGCTCTCTGAACGCTGAAGATCAGCTATTGAGGATTCTTCTGTCACTGTGGATCACAGGATGAGACCTATTGATTCAGCAGGCCCAGATTTGGAGCCATACTCAGTTACTCGAATGTAAATAATCCTGGAGGGAGTTACGTCTCACAACTGAAGCTTAGCTCCATTTACAGCGGGGTAGGAATGAATGCGAGAATTAAGAAATACTCGGCTGGAATAAACAGCAACTGAGATTTTAGGTTATTTACTCAGAAATCTTGCCTTTGCTGCATGATGAATAATTGTTTTGTGGTCATGCATCTTTAATATAGTCCCGATTCTTCTCCTGCAAACGGTTTACATCACAAAAAATGTTGCCATATGATATATACGGCATATAATTACTGTAACCAAAAGTAAAGCTTTGTGCTTTTTCACAAATCTTTAGTTGCCATTAAATGTGGCAGGAAGTGAAGATATCAACTAATATTTCTGTTCCTTGAGGGCAAACCAGCTCCCATATTAATAGCTAAAAAGTATCCGTGTTCATTCTGTGATTCGTGCCTTACGTGGCAATACAGTTTTGTCCCGTTACCTATATCACTCTACCCGACTTTGCCTCAGGTTATGAGCTGCTCCAGCTCAAATGGTTCATTACCTTGTACACTTAACATTTTCATGAGATGGGATTTTAACAAATGGTTGGTAATTAACCACAGAATTCATGTTAAACAAGGTTTAGCAAGGTTTGTTTTTAATTGTCAAAAAAAAAAAAAAAGTGGCACAAATATACCAAAATGAGTATTTTTCAAACGTCAGCGAGTCGTGCAGATGTTTCATGCCGAATTACAAAGTGTATTTGATGCTTGCACAACAGTCACGGATGGCTCTTTCACGCCTCACCAGCGTTGCCACAAGCAAAACTTCTAAATCTTTTCTCAAATCATTTAAAATTTTCATTTAGTTTTAATTGCAATTATTCAAATCTGAAATGCTGAATTTTTCAAAGAATATTGTGTGCTTATTTGCAAGAACTTGCTGAACCCAGGTGCACAGCTTTGTGATATCATCAAGGCTGTGAAACAAACATAACTAGAGTTTTAAAAAGGATTCCATTCTAGTCTCATCTGTTGCACCTTAATGGTGCAAGCAAGAGTTAACTAAAGCATAACGTTGGAGACAGTAAGACCACAGTTCACGTGCCCATCTTGCTCTGCAGATTGAAAAAAGAAAAAAAAAGCTGTGAGGAATTCACCGAGCTGCTTATTCTCCCTTATCTATTCTTGCACTATTGTCAGACAAAATTAACAAGTCATAGGTTTTACACCTCCTCGTTGTATCTCAAATTTCCCATGCACTTACTTTCTCTCTCCCTCTCTCATACTCTCTATCATTCCCCTGCTCACTGTTCAGCCCGTTCAGCAGAATAAGGCTTACAGTCCGTGGCTGTAATATGAAACTGGTGTAACTGCCGGCCATGTGGCCAAGAAGCACCCCATGCATCATTAGTAAATATTTGATTTCTTCAAAGGGAAGAAAGGGATTTATTGCATGCATACTTTTATTGTTAAGCTGTGCTGTACAGTCATTCCTTTGGATTTTATGATATGCTAATATGCAAGCCTGCATTTGCACAAACCTCTGTTCCTGTAGTTTACGCTCTTTGTCTTGCAGTTAGGCAAATAAATCTCACCATTTAAGTGAAACTGTCTCTGGGGTTTGTTTTAATTAACTAAATAATTAATTAGTAATTGATTCAAAGCTTGAATCTGCATTCATCTGCTTGGTTTTTTTTTTGTCATCTAGATTCTGCTGATCCTACTCACTTATTTCAGTGATCGGCTCACAAAACACTTCCTCGCCTCACGCAGCCACACAAGACGGATGAAAAGAAAAGAAAGTGATACTGCTGCTTGGCAAAATGTAGGTTAGGCTATCGTCTAAACGTTTGCTTTGTGTAGTTTGCCGATGCTGCGAGTACCTTGCATGGTACGAGGGACTAAGCCTACTCTTTAATTCCATCAGACAGCTCCTTTCATTTAACGGCTATTGTTGAGAGCACTGAATAACGGTTGTTTCCATGGTGACACCTACTTGTGGGGAGACGTAGACCTTCATTTTTGTCAGATTCAGGGACAAATATGCAGGATGTGGCGAGGACTCTGGGAGGAGGTCATCTGCACATTTTTATGAACTTAGGAGGGGGTTTGATTGTGATGAAAACTGTCTTTATCAAGGCCACCGAATGTCCATTGTGGCTTTGAGCCTTAGGTGGGCTCTGAGTTCAGTATAGACAGCTTTTCCTTCTCTCACTCTCTCTTCTGCAACCCTTTTTGTGCCTGGTTGACTGATTTATGGCCACAATTAAATAACACTCAGCATTGCTTAACATTCACTGCCAATAAAATCAACAGCAGGCTTTCACCCTGGGACAAGGTACTGTTGTTTAGTGAAATCAGCTCATTGCCTCCATGTTATCACATTACTTTTAATGCCTTTAAACTCAGCTGGGCTTCCCTCGCACTGGTAGTACTTGGAGGTCTATCTGGAGGTGCCGCAAGAGCAAGGAGGACAGGAAGAAGACTCATTGGTTTTATTCTCAGCGGCTGGTTGCACATAATGAGGAAATGACTAATAAGAGATTGAGAATGGGAAATCTCTGTAGTAATTAGCAATCTCCCCCTTCCCCCCAAGGGAACAGTACACACCTCTGAAATGCTTCCAGCAAGCTTACCCAGTGTTAGTCTCTCACATGCTTTCTACTCCCCTGTTACTCTGTGTGTATACTATAAAGCACATACATATGTATTCACACGTGTATTCACGCATACACACAGACACACGCTGACGAATGAATGTCACATTGGAAGTGATTAATAATGCTTTTGTGAGGAGCACCTGTGTTACAAAAGGGAAAAGCAATTCCCACCATTATATTATATTATCTTCAAATGATGCCGTGTTCCCAGGCACCAGCAGCGTTCTCAGCACCCTTGGTCGATCATGCATGCAGAGGGCTTGATTGAAGTGAGTCTTTTGAAACATGTCAATAGATGAGTCATCTGAAATTAGGATTCAAGCATCCTGATAAGGAAGAAGAAAAGACACAGCGCCACAGAGGGGAGTGTAGTTTGGATTTTTAGTTCAGTTAAATTTACTCTTGAGAAAATGTTGTGCAGTCAAGCAATGCCATCCCGAGATCCTGAATTGTGACTCATTTGTTATCGCGCCCTCACGCCGTCCACCGACATTAAATCTCTTCATTTCAATTTTCACATTTATTGTGCAATTCAGCAGTTATTGTTATTTCTTGAGAGAAAACAAAAAAAAAAGCATTCAGCAACGATCAGCATTCAGTGTAAGTTTTTCCATAACATGAGCACTTAATGCGAAACGCCTCATCATAATATTGTAAGAACTTAGGAGGCTGTGTGCTTGAGATAAACATTAATGTAAGGGCAACAAAATGCTCACCGTGACAGTGCTAATATACTTTTTGCAAGAAATGTTTACCAGGCTCATCATCTTTGTTTGCATTTGCATGCAAAATATGCAAATTAGGCAGAAAATACAGCTGAATTTGATGGGTAGGTCATTAATTTTGCAGGTGTGATTGCCAGCAAGTCAAATTTAAAAATTAAAATTGCACAAGATTTAAAGTTTAAGGGACCAATACAGTTATTAAAGTTACATGTTTTATCAAGTTTCATCTATCCAGTGGACTTTTATTCATACTCAGAATGCAGGACAGTTCTCTTTTTGCAGCAACATCTGTCAATAACAAAAGACAAGGGAGAAGAAACACAAAGAGATTTGTTAATAGAGAAGAGACATTATCACAGTTGGGTAAATAAAAATAATCAAAACTTCCTGTTTACTGAAGATGGTCTGTTAGACAAGATAATTAAAATGCAAATTAATACGAGAAACTATAAAAATTGCAAATAAAGTAAATATTCCATCCATCCATGCATTTTCTTCTGCTTATCCAGTGCTGGAGCCTTTTCCAGCTGAGAGGTCGGGCGCACCCTGGAGGGGTCGCCAGTCTGTCGCAGGGTTAACACACAGAGACCAGGCAACCAGTCGCACTCACATTGACACCCGCGGCCAATTTAGAATCACCAGTTAACCTAACATGCATGTCTTTGGTCTGTGGGAGGAAATAAATATTCAACTGATAAATCGGGTCATTAAAATGTAAAATAAGATGCAGTAAAACTGGTAGATGTAGAGTTGTTTAAAAAAAAGCAGCCTCTTCAAGTTCGCAGCGAACTTGTGAAACACAAAGCAAGAGTGTCAGAAGAGTGAGTCTGCTCAAGTCCATCTGAGTATTAGTAGCAAGTGCATCTGAAAGGTAACATGTTAATTTTCCAGTAGGAACTTTAAAATAGAGCTCGTGAATGTCACATCTCTCTTGAAGAAAAGCCCACCTAACGTAATTATATGAAACGCGATGATATGCACTGTAGACACTGTCAGGGTTCAGAACTATAAGATGTTAAGAGGATGCATGCCCATAAATCACCTTAGTCCAGACAAATTGGCTCAACAAGGAAGCTCATTATGCAAAAGGAAACTAGTACAGATTCAGATGTGGCTCGTGTCTCTGCCACAGTCCCAGTTTCCTCCGTCTACACCTCTGACACCAACAGATATAGTCTTATAAATTAGACTCCCTCCAAGAAACCGCAACTTTAACTGTTCTGTTTCCCACTGGCAAAAATTCTCCCCTTCCTCTTTTCATCCTTTCAGCTTTACTAAAATGAAGTGGAATAACAAGAAAACGTGGGAATCTTACCTGCAGTGGAGTCCTACATCCTCTGTGTTATCAGTACAGAGATCAAGATGAGTTAACGAGGACGCCCATCTTTTGTCACCGCAATCTTTTATTTCTATTTCAGAAGAAATACGGCAAAATAGTATTATTCATCTTATTAAGACATCAAAATATCAGAAGAATGCAGTGATTTTGTATCACTGGTTGCTTCAGTTTTGTTAGAAACTGAAACCAAGCATGCCAGCCTACAAGCCCAGGTGTTCAAAAATTAATTGTGGGAGCAAAACACAATTCTATGCTGATTCTTCCAGGCTGGCATTGTTTGGAGTAGATTTATTCTGTGTGTTTCCAGGACATGTTGGAATCAGTTTTTGTGTTTACTCATCCACCAGTTACAATATTACCTTTCATCTGGACTTTCACCTGGGAACGCCAGTGCTTTCACAGCTGATAACAAGACATAAAAAGTAGTGTCAGGTTTTCTGACTCTTCTCATAAAAAGAAGACAGACCAGGCAGGTGGCGTGGTGGTTAGCACTGCTGCCTAGGTTCGATTCCACCTCTGTGTGGAGTTTGCATGTTCTCCCCGTGTCTGCGTGGGTTTCCTCCCACAGGACAAGAACATGCAGTTACTGGGGTCAGTCTAAATTGCCCATAGGTGTGAATGTGAGTCTGTGTCTCCTGTCAGCCAGACCAGGGAACTCTGTCAAGGTCATCAGGGAAACAGATCCAAATGCAGGACACTGAGAAAGCAGAAATAAACAAAAAACCTTTTACTGGGGTTGATAGCAGAAAGCCCAAAAATGCAGAAAGCACAGATACAAACTGTAAATCCAAAAACACGAAAGGATGCTGAGCCATGTAAACAGACACACAGACAAAGGGAAACTGAGGCTATAAATCTCAGGGCTAATCAGCAGGATGAGGCACAGCTAGGGAAACAGGTAAAAATAAATAAACACAATGAAACACAGGAAGTAAAACTAGACACAAGACACAGGAGATAACTGACTACCAAATTAAAACTGGAAGAGAAAAGCGATAACTAAAAAAAAATTAACTATGACTACACTTGACATAGAGGCGATGACACGAGGAGAGACTGTTGCAAATATTATAAACTGTATTGAGAATCCAAAGCCAAA
The DNA here is from genome assembly GCA_034780415.1 of Cichlasoma orientale. Taxonomy (NCBI): domain Eukaryota; kingdom Metazoa; phylum Chordata; class Actinopteri; order Cichliformes; family Cichlidae; genus Cichlasoma; species Cichlasoma orientale. The sequence continues at coordinate 196,218 of JAVDPK010001246.1, read as the reverse complement.
CAAAAGATCAAACTAAAAACAAAAAATTCCTAATACTATCAAACAACCCACAACAAAACCCACAGACCATGACAAACTGAGGCTACAATTTGCACCAAAACTGGAAAAAGCATTACCTGGTCTGATGAGTCTCAATTTCTGCTGCAGCATTCAGATGGTGAGATCAGAATTTGGTGTAAACAGCATGAAAGCATGGATCCATCCTGCCTTGTATCAACGGTTCATGCTGCTGGTTGTGTAATGGTGATGGGAATATTTTCTCTCTGGGCCCTTTAGTACCAACTGTGCATTATTTACCTGAGCATTATTGCTGGCCATGTCCATCCTTTTATGATGCACATGGTCAGCAACAATGGTCAGACATTATGTATATTTATATCTGACCTTATGGTGAACAAAATTTGTTGAACATTTGCTATGAAAGTGTGTGAGAATTCTACTATTCTGGGCCTTTTCTTGTATACTGAGTTATCTCATTTCATCAGATCAGTGACAGAAATGTTCATGTTCAGCTATTTCCAGCTACAAAGAAGGATGGTAAATGCAAAATATCACCAGCATCAGGCACTGTGGGCAAAAAAAGAGAATCCCCTTTTCTCACTTCTGCACACTGGCATTTAAAAGTCAGGAAAAGAGCAAGAAATGTCAGCTGTATCACTGAAAACACTCACAATCCTCACTGAAGCACACTGCAAGTAAAGGGAAAGTAAATAACATCACAAATTAACATTAAAAAATAACTTAACATGACAGAATATGATAAATAAGAAGATATTTTTAAAAGCACGGAAGGAAGGGGATACATTAATACTGTAATATCATGTGCTTGGTCTGCTGTAGCTATTTTCAAAGTCTGTCTTCAGAGACTGTTGGGAACAAGCTGGTGTTTTAAGGAAATAAGAAATGTGTCTACATTAAATAACAGCAATACAGAGCATCAAATAATACACAGACTATGTTATAACTGTGTGTATCCTTATCAAAAAATGACATCTGTTATCAACTGAAATTGTTTTTGAGGACTTTGAGAAAAAGATAAAGAGCAGTGGGCCTCTGTGATTCACCATAAACCAGCAAGAGCTAACCTTGGACATGCATTCATTTTTTACTTAGCTGAATTAATTTTTTTTTTCTTTTGCACATTTTTTCAAAATTGAAGCTAAGCTGGAAGAATCTTATTATATATTTTTAAAAAGCTGTTTTCTTTGTCAGTTTCATCCCAGGTTATGCAATTCACGCTCTTCCTTCTGTTGATGAGCTGTACTGGCCAGAAAATCACATTGCAAATCAAGATCTTTCACTTTTATTGATCTCAGCTGTTATTTACAAGAGTGAACGCTAGCCCTCCTCATGAGGAGAATCCCAGAATAGCACCAAGGTGTGTTTCAGTTGGGTTTGTGAAGAGACCGCATTGATTGGTGATGTCACTGCACTGAAAAGAATCCCGCTCACCTTTTTCCACAAGCGGATTCCTTAAATATATTTTTGTTGAGGTTTGGGTTGAAATGTTTCTTTGCAGGGATTAGATGACAGTTAGTTTTCTATTATTTTGTAACACCGTTTAGGAACAGAGGGTAGCTTTTTACTGATGTTAAGTCAACATTTGCTAAAGTACATTTCTAGTCTTTAAATACTTTCAGTCTTCCCTGTTCCTGCGCTATTGGCTGTTTATCATAGAATGTCTGATATGCAGAAGAGAATGTGCAACATCACTATCATTCACTCATTTTCTCGTCACATTTGTGTGGACCTCGGGTGTGACCTGATTGTTGTTACTGCTGATTACAGTAGAAGTAAAACTCTGAGCTGTTTTAAACACACAATTTTCCCACAATCCTTCTTGATAGAAATTAGTCAAATAGTTTTTTTGTCATCTTCACTTATATCTCTTTGTCCATCAGTCAGCTAATCAGTGCTTTCAGCCATGCTTGTGTTTCTGTTCTGATTGCAGTTTTCTGTCACTTCAGACAAATAAGTCCCACCTGCCCTGACCATTACATCGCCTTAAATTCCCCGATAATCAGTCTCTGCAGGAGAGCTGTGCGTTCTTAGCTCTCGTTTGCTTGTTTTCTTTCATCCTTGCGTGTACCTCTACCTTTGCCTGCTCCCTGTATTTTGTAACTGTGAACTTGATTTTTGTGAGTAAAGCTCACTTTTGCTTTTATAAACTGCCTCTTAGGTCCTCTTAACTAAACTCTGATACACTTTCCGAAAAGCTTCAGTGCTTTTAGTGGATTGATGCTTTTAAATTGGACTGAGCGCTTGTTTGTGGCCATTTTAATGGTGACATTACACTTGTTTGGTTGCATTTTCTCCCTTTAGCAATCTAACAATAATGCAGAAAGGACAGAATGCATATGCTTCTTTTTGCTGTTACAAAACCAGAGAGTGAAATTAACATGCCCCCCCCCCCAAAAAAAAACAACCAAAAAAACAACAAACCCTAATGCCTTGCATTTCGTGGTCTTTGTTTTGAGTAAGTGAACAATTTACATCCTCCAGTGGCTCACCGCCTCTGTAGGAGATAAATTGGCTTAATTTTGTCCATTGCCCAGCCTGCATGGCTCAATTACACATTCCAACAGAACCATAAAACAAGCTGCTAGCACACAGGTGGCAATAACTCTTCCTATATAATGCCTACAACATAGAAGGATACCAGTAATTTCCCTTTTCATAACTTGCCTTATTTAACTTTCAAATGCCAGTAAAGATTTAGATTACAGTCCGCAACGGACGGTATAATTGCTGAAGTGTTATGGAGTAATCTTTTGTTCAGATGCAGAAGAAAATGTGAAGTTACAAATTAAGGGGTAACAATTCAGAATTTAACAGAACATACATGGATTTTATGCCATTTTTCCTTTTTACTACTGAATGCCTATTCAATTATATGCAGTCATGGACAAAAGAAAGCACACACGCTCTTTAAATTCTAAGGTTTTATTTTTTTTTTTGGTCATTTTGCCTTTATTTAGATAGGTAACACCAACAATACACAGCTATACGGGCCATGGTCACCTGCTCAACTACTGAGTCACCCTGGCACCTGTTGTTTTCTTTCTTAATGTTGATTGGCTCCCTATTAAATCAAGACATGAATTTAAAATCCTTCTTCTCACATACAAGGTCTTGAATAATCAGGGCCCTTCTTATCTTAAAGACCTCAGTCTTTAAGATAAGATGTCAGTCTACAAGATGTCAGCTGGCTTACTTGTGGTTCTTAAGGTATTTAAAAGTAGAATGGGAGGCAGAACCTTCAGTTTTCAGGCTCTCTTCTCTGGAACCAGCTCCCAGCTTAGATTTGGGAGAGACACCCTCTCTACTTTTAAGATTAAGCTTAAAACTTTCTTTTTTTGATAAAGCTTTTAGTTAGGGCTGGATCAGGTAAACTTGAACCATCCCTTAGTTACGTTATGATTGTTGGGGTTTTCTCTGTATTATTATATGGTCTTTACTTTATGGTTTGTTATGGTTTGGAGCTATATAAATAAAATTGAACTGAATTTTGTTTTGGGTTTTTTTTTTTGCATCAGGACAGGAAAAGTAATCTGGGCATTAGCAGGTCTTAGAATTTGGTAAATGCAACCTCAGATGAACTACAACACATATTACTCTGTTGTCATGATTTTTTTAAAACAAAAACTAAACAAAAATGCAGAAGCACTGTGTGGAAAATTAGATACATCCATGCTGCTTCCGTTAAGAATTAAGAGGGTCAGTAGCAGCCAGGTGCTGCTAATTAAATGCACTTGATCATCACCAAGTGTGAACACCTCATAAAAGCAGAAGTTTTGGCAGTTTGCTGGTCTGAAGCATTCAAGTCTGTGTTTAGTCAATGCCAAGGAGGAAAGACATCATCTTAGAGAAGCAGTTGTTGCTGCCCAGCTATCTGGGAAGGGTTATAAGGCCAAACAATTTGAAGTTCATCATTCTACAGTAAGAAAGATTATTTAAGACAGCTGCCAATCTCCCCAGGAGTGGATGTTCCAGGAAATTTACCCCCAGGTCATGCCATACAATGCACAGAGAAACTACAAAAAAACACAAGAGCTACATCTCAAACTCTGCAGGCCTCAGTTAGCATGTTAAATGTTAAAGTTCATGACAATACAATTGGAAAACAACAGAACCAATATGGCTTGTTAGGAAGGGTTACCAGGAGAAAACCTCTTCTCTATAAAAAGAAGATGGCAGCAGGGACAAACTGAACAAACTACAAGACTTCTTGAACAATGTCCTTTGGATAGATGAGACAAAGCAGAGATTTTTTCGCCAGAATGCACAACACCATATCATGAAAACCACACAGTCACTGACTCGACTATGAACTCCTCTGTATAAGAAAATATTCTAGAGTCAGTTAGGCCATCTGTCTGACAGCTAAAGCTTGGTCAGAACTGGGTCATGCAATAGGACACTGATCCCAAGTACAGCAGCATGGCTGAAAAAGAAAAGAGATGTTGCAACAGTGCAGTGGAAGTCCAGACCTCAACCTGACTGCCTTGGTGGAACCTTGAGAGAGCTGTGTATAAATGAATGCCCACAAACCTCAATGACCTGAAGCAATGCTGTAAAGAAGAGCAAGGCAAAATTCCTCCTCAATGATGTGAGAGACTGATAGTCATACGAAAAGTGATTACTTCAAGTTATTGCTGCTAAAAGTGGTCCTAAAGCCTGTTGAATCGTTGGGTGTGAAAAGAGAAACTTCTGGTATCCTTCTAGTTTTCCACACACTGTTTCAATATTTCGGCTTAGTTTTTATTGAATAAATAATGACATGGAGTAATATGTCACGTTCTTGTTCATCTCAAGTTGTAGTTAATTAATTTTATGATTTGCTAAGGACTAGATGTTTTTATGGTGTCCTGATATTTTTTTTTTTAAAAAAACAAACCTTTGAATCAACAGAGGATGTGTGTTCTTTTTACCATGACTTTATCATCTACCGATGATATCAATGTTTGAGAGTAAGCTTGAGAGAATTTGTATGGTAGTCATTAATTTTTCAAGTGGGTGCCATTCTAGTACTATTACAGATAAAAATATGACCATAAAACTGGTCCAGCAGGGAAGATGGACTTCTAGTCTCACTAATGATCATCAACAGGCAGACCACATTGGTCATTCTCATTGTTGGGATAATTAAAATAATTAGAGCATACAGTAATTTCACTTTGCAACAAAGGTCCACAGGAAACACCATATTTTCACTGATATTGTCCTGCTGCTGAAGAGTGCCTTAGCTTTCTTTCACCTCATTACTTCATTGCAATGCCCTTGTTCACCCACTCTAGGAAAGATTCGCTTATTTGTTTCAGTGTAAGCAAATACACACACACACACACACACACACACACACACACACACACACACACACACACACACACACACACACACAC
>JAVDPK010001246.1:173314-190586 GCA_034780415.1 Cichlasoma orientale | reverse complement strand
ACACACACACACACACACACACACACACACACACACACACACACACACACACACACACACACACACACACACGGCCGAGAATCTACACAGACATATTCAATAGTTCAATATTATTATGTATGTAATGTATCTCTAAGCTCATGTGCAGTATGTTTCTGGAAGATTATCCACTGGAAAAAGACCAAGAAAGAGTGCTGTGTTGGAACTCAGTGGAATGGAAGTATCATAATACAGAGTGTGAACACGCCTTGTGACAGTTTAAAGATGATTAATGATAATATAAATGACCCAAAGCCATAAATATTTAATTAGCCTTTATTAATACATTTGGTGCAGATCAGTGAGTTTTGACCTAAAAACTAATGATCATTACTGAATTTGTCAGTCTTTTATTTATAAACCAAAAATATCCTGTCTTATGCAATGTGAGAAAGTAGCTAGAAAGAACAGCCAGAGCAGTCATAAGATTTTTTTTTAAAACTCACAACAGCTGATATAAACACAGCCATGAACAGAAGATAAAATCCCAGGAAAAGCTCCTCCTGCCTGGAGAAGGTGGTTGGTTTGTGGCCTATAGAACAGTTAATGTTGTAGTTATCATTTTTGCTTTTATTTACAGTTAATAAGAAATGCAGAATGATGTACAAAATCATACATTTAATTACTCTGTTACAATATGTGACCTGGATTAAGACCTCATTCATTCATACTGTAAGCTTTTACTGTTCAGTTTTTTTTGCAGTTCCTAATTTGATTACTGATTCCTCTACACTGAACATTAAGATTATAATTAGAAGCTAAAACTGCAGATAACTGTGATGTAATTAAGTGGGAAAGGTTATCTCAGGTCACAAATCCTCCATCCAAGTGTGTAAAAAGTCTATTATAAGAGAGCTCGCTCTTGGTTATAATGGACATTATGAGCACAGGCGGAGGTTTCTAATTGTTCTGCTGACCTTTTTAGATTAAAATGATCCTGCTTTGTCTTTTACTGGCAGCTTTTTGAAGATATAATCAACCTTTTGTCCTAATGTCACATGCTTAGCATTATTTTATATATATATTACTTTTTTATTATATTTAATACAATGAAGAGTGGAATCACAAGTTCAACAGATCTAAGTAAAGAAGTAAATCATGGGAAATAAAAAACCAAAAATAATCAAGATTTTAGCTGCTAAATAAGGATGCAAATAAATTATTCCAATTTAATACGTAAAAAGAAAACAGGAAAGTAAATAAATAAATGACAAAGTGGTAAAGAATCCACTAACTATAAAAACGATTTGTGCAAAATAAATCCAGAAAGAGAACACTCACAGTCTAGTATTAATCAGTAAATATCATAATATATTATTGTATTAATTAGAAAGGTAACACATGAGTAACAACTACAGCTAGCCATCCAGCCTGCCGGTGAGTCGTTCTAAAGAGCTCACAGAAGCTCGAGTGTGATACTGTAACATAATGCCACCATTTCATTAAGTTAGTTTGTGAAATTGTTCCCCTTCTTAATATTCCACGATCAGCTGTAAGTGGAATTATTGTAACATGGAAGCTCTGCAGTGAAGTGGCAGGCCAAGTAAAGTTACAGAGCTCCAGGTGGCCCAGGTCCACACAATATACCATGTACAGTATAAACTGGGTTTTGTTTTATATCACATAAAGGAACATAAGATATTATAGTGTTCAATGATTTGCCTCTTCTTGAATATTTCCCTCTGCTGCTCCTGCACTGATCAGATATTTCAGAATGCACATTTAATTCATGTTGCTAGAGTGATAATGAGCAGGTCAGGGGTAAGTACTTGTAGTTGCTCTTATATTTAACCTTGAGGTGGTCCACAGTAAAACATGTAATAGTGCCATTTGGCCTGACAGAAAGAACCTTAGATGATTTTTGAAATGACAGCGATATAAACAGGCTTTTACTATTTACTCTAATGCGGATTTACTCCTATAAATTTTATAATTAGATTCAATTGCTTTGTCTCGATCATCTGATGAATGGTGGACATGAGCTGTCAGTGCTGCACTTTTTAAAACTAACAAATGTTTCCCAACAGAAGGCTAATAATATTTATTTTTGTTTTGTCCATAAGACAGAGCAGTCTGTTGTCTCCAAACACATTCATTGTGAGAGTAATGCAGTGCCAACATTTTTCCCTTAATGTCTCTGAGCAATATGAGGGTGGGGGTGGGCAAAAGAAGACATTTTGTTTTAATGGCCACTGATGGTAAGTCCAAATGGTGACAAAGGTGCAATCCATCAGAACTGACAAACTGCATAAACACATCTGTCACCATTTTTTATGAACGTGTCTCTATTAATCACATTTTCTCGCTGTACTGTTGAAGATGTAATCAATTATTGCTGCTATATATTATCATTAATGGACACTTTGTAAAAAGTAGTATGAAATTATTCTCATTCAGGAAGGAGAGATTTAAATGGGAGAATGGCTTGAAGAATAACGAAATTAATTTGACATGGAGCACACGATAAGTCCTAAAACTTGAAAAAATATGATAAAAGTTCACTTTGAAGTGTTAGAAATATGTACATGATGTAGTTTAGACACTGAAAAAGGAAAAGAGGCGAAGAATGATATCTAATAACAAGCCTGCATGTCACATGGGGTGGATACAGTGATGACCTTGGTGGAAGGACCGGTGGCCAGTAGTTCTCAAAAAAGCTGAAGCTAAATGGGTGAAAAGATGGAGTGAATTGTATCACACAGTCTTCATCAGGGAACAGTTTCCTTAGTAGATGTTCAAATGAATTTTTCCCTCTCACTCGACAGATGTTTCCATGTCATATGGTAACTTAAAAATTGAGTTTCAAAGTTAATTCTCTGACACAAGCCAGTACTGCTTCAGGCCATCTCAGTATTTGGAGCTTGAGCTACTTCAAAAGATTTTTTTTCTTCATATTTGTCTATTCATCTATTCATTCATATAAGCTATGCATGCAAAGTTCATTTCTACAAGTATAAATACTTCATGTGTACAGTATATGTTTAACTAAATTTAGAAAATGTAAGTCAGAGCCTGAGATATCAAATCTGGTAATTCAAAATAAAATGATCATTGACAAGATCAGTTTCACAGCTGGTAGTCGGCTGCCAAATTGTACAAATTTAAACCAAAACCTATCCTTATCAACCTAAATGACACCACTAATTTAGTAATTATTGGTCAGTGAGTATTTAGTGGAGTAGAAGAATGTAAATTGAGTTTAAAAAAAGCGCATTGCACATAATCATAATCCATAATCACACCCTTGCGAGAGGGATTGTGTTACTGTTGTTTGGGGGAAACTGGTATGTACAGATGCAGATGGTGTATATTATATGATATCATTGACTGAAACTATAGAGGCATCTTCTAGTATGCAGTGTGCACTGTATGGCTCGTGTCCTTTCAATTTATTTATTTTTTTGAAGGACACCAGGCCAGTGCAGGAAATGTGCATTCCTAATCAAAAAACAAAAATGATACAAACCAAAAACTAATATGGTAATATACTTTAATTAAAGTAAAACAAAAAAAATGCAATGCTAAATTTGATTGAAAATGCCACTGTAGACAACACCAGATGCTAAAACTTTCATGAACTTCACAAAAAAAAAAAATCTAATTTTGAATTTGATCTCATTTGTATTTCAGACTTAATCTCACTTTGGCCACGTAAACTAACTTGTAAAACTGGAAGCTTGTGAGATCCCTGGTAAAGATTTGCTTAATTATTCCCTACAGCATGTTTTTAATTAAACTGTGCCACCTCGCCCTCTGTTGAGGCATGAATGCCAATATACTATAAAACATAAACTACCAAGGGAAATTGTGGGGTGATACACAGAAACAATTTAGGCCATTAAGTGCTTGATAATGTTTCTGTTAGTCCATTATAGGTTTGCCCATGTGTATATGTAGAAAAAGCCAAAGCTTCATGGGGGACCAAAATCAGTTTTGATTTAATGCCACTGCTTCTTGCACCATCCCACATCAGCACTCATATACTTGCTGTAAATGCTTCACTGTTTGTCCTTGCAGAAGTGCAAGAGTCCACATCCCTGTTTTAATTATAGATTAATGTGGGGGCCAGGAGGAGTACACCATTTTTTTTTTGTCAGTAAACAAGACTCTGTTTCTCTTCACCCATGGTGGTTTGTATGCTATAAATGTTAATGTGCTGTTAGTGCCTCTGCACAAACACTGAGTTGTGATGATACAAAAAACTTTAATGGAAGTGTAAGACCTTGTTCCATGAGGACAAAAATACACACATATACACACACACACACACAATCCTAGTTAGGGTTTAAGAAGAGTTTAGAAAGGGGGGAAAACAACAGTGAAAATGTGTGGCCAGGGTTGTTGGCAGGTGTAAATCTCTACAAATCTGTTTTTGTACACCTGGCAGAAGCTGATAATGATTGGACTCTTTAGAGCGTTTTAATCTGTGTCCCTGAGAAATTACTGCTCGCCAGTCATCAGTACACTGTATACTTAGGCCACCTGTGTGGTTATCAAAATGTTTCATAGAGAAAGTTTAAACTAAACTCTTTTTTTTTAATATGCATAGGCATAGGTCCAAGGATGGTAATGTTGGTCTTCTGAAATATCTGAAATATCTCTGCAACTCTGAATGCCATGAAAATTTCTACACACATCCACAGTTCAGGGATAATGAATCCTAATGTCTTTCTCCTCACTATGTCACTGTGGAATAAAAGATTAAAATTTCTCCGTTAGTCATAAACCTTGGTTTATGACTAACTAAAAATGTCAGCATTGTCACTGTGACCTTTTGAGCATGCTAGTGTTAGTGTCATTTGATAAAACCTGAGCACCGGAGCCTCAAACAACCCCCGAGACTTCTTAAAAGCAGTTCTTTACGTGCAACATCTGCGATCAGAGCCAACCGATACTGCAAAAATGCGACATAAGAAAAGCCGTTACTTGGGTCAAAATGTGATCTGAAAAAGTCACTGCAGATTTTCCCATTTGTTTTGTCGCTGGTGCACCCTTTTATCAGCCTCCGGAAACACTTTGGCTGACGCTTTCATGCCAGCCTCTGCCGCCTGCTGCATTTCACCGGGGACAAGTTATAGATCAAATTTCTGCTTACTCTGGGCAATCAATCTGCAGCAGTAAGGAGGGATGCTTTCTTATCTCACTAAGCTTAGTAATGAAGAAAAGACTAGTCAGTGCTGATATAGTATGTAAAATTTCTGCAGACCAAACGTTTCTGGGTTAAGATGTGCGCTGTGGTGTTCCCCTTATGTCTGACTGCCTTTGCAAACTTCTGTCTTCCCCCTTATCCCTGCAGTTGTTTTAATTTGGATTCTGGTGGTGATTTTCCTTTCATGGAATCAGGTTCTTTTATAATAAGGTTAAAACACTCTCTCAGTGACGCCACAGACACTTGATATTGAAGGTATCCTCTGCAACAAAATTTTGTGTGGTAATGAAAATGACTTTGCAAATGCTCAGAAACTAAAGAAAATTTGACTGCATTCTTGAAGCTGTAAAACAGACCAACAAAACCACAAAAAAAGCTTTACTGTGTATCTATGTGCACAATTGAATTAGCATGGTAATGAGGCTGCTTCCTCCACTCTCTGTTTTCGCAAAAGCTGTTTAGTGTCGGGGTCCAGTTGTTAAATCCATCTCTGCTGTGATCGATATCACTGACTCTACAAAGGTGCTTTTCCTGTCTGTCTCTGCTTACTTGTTCCCTATTTCCAAACATAATTGCTGGATTTGCAAGTATGACTGTGTAAAGCCACATTTATACTGTGCTGTCCAAACAGTCTGCCTGATACAGCTACACATATTTGTTCCTGTTGTTTGCATTGAGCTGTTTGCCAGGACACAAGCATACTGAATCTGAGTAAACAGCAGAACTCCAGCTCAAAAGTGGTGATGAAAATAGACTGTGACTGCCGAAACTGCACTGCAATCGAAGTGTCCGTGTAACAGAGGAAATAATCAACGCGGTAAAGTGCAGCAGATAATGTCAAACAGCTTCACGATGTTAAAAGGCTGTAAATTTAGTGTGTCTGAGTCCGTAAATTCTCATGCAGAGCAGGCATCTTTATTGGTCTAGCGGTCTTAGTACTCAATGCCCTCTACAGCTCCCTGTCTGAAAAAAATAACCTCTGCCAGATAATTTTAAGCATGCACATAAGGCCACTGAAATTGCTATCTGCTTTCACTTGACTTACTGTGCTGCAGTGAGTTCAATTGAATCATAAAGCCACATGAATGTGGTGGTTTTAGTCCTAATATGTGATTGGCTAGACAAAGTTTGCAAAACCTATATAAAAATATCTGTATATAAAATATTAAATAACTTCTTTGACAGCAAAAATCTTCTGTGATGTGACACTGTCTGGCAGAAGACCTATAATTTTTATGTCATTAAAATATCTAATCAAAACATGTCATTTGTGTTTAGTTAGGTATCACACTGGTGCCCGTTAAATTCTTTTGACATCTGTCAAAAATAATGTTCCGCACAGTTTTAAGGTGTACACTGTAAATATTTGTATGCAAGTAAAGTGAAGATGCTTTAAAATATTACATTTTATTAAAATTCTTATTCAGCTGTCATTTAATACACTTTATAAACGACTACAGAGCCCAGGAGCAGCTATAGATGAAAGAAAAATATAATATATATCAAGGACATGGTTTACTCTATTGAATGTGTGCAATAGTAATTTGTGTGCTCAGTGTAATAAAGCATGGCAATGTTAATCCCACTAAACAGAAAAATAAGAAAATGATTCACAGATTTCACTTCTCGGATATATGTAATCAGCCAGTCACGAGGCAGCAAGTCGGTGCATTCAGGCAGGTAGACGAGATCAAGACAACCTGCTGAAGTTCAAACTGAGCATCAAAATAGGGAAGAAATTTGATTTAAGTGACTTTGAATGTGGTATGGTTGATTGTGCCAGATTGCCTGTTCTGAGTATTTCAGAAACTGCTGATCTACTAGGGTTTTCCCATACAACCATCTCTATGGTTTACAGAGAATGGTTCATTTTCCATTTTCTTCCCCTTATAGAATTCAGGTTCACAGAGGGAATGAAGCCTATTCCAGCTGTCATAGCAGGAACAGGTTGGCAATTTAGAGACTTACACTCATAAGCCAATTTAGAATCAGTTAACTTACAGTAACCCCATGAATGCTTTTGGACTGTGGGAGGGATAATCATGCTAAGTCCACACAGAAAGGCCCCAGACTGGATTTGAACCCAGAACCTTCTTGCTGTGAGGTGATGTTGCTAACCACTTCACCACTGTGCCACCCCAGAATGGGCCAGAAAGAGAAAATATCCAGTGAGCAGCAGTTCTCTGGGTGAAAATACCTTGTTGATGTCGGTGGTTAGAGGAGATTCGCCAGACTGCTTCAAGCTACAAAGAAAGCAACATGAATTCAAATAACCATGTTACAACCAAGGTATGCAGGAGAGCATTTATGAATGCACAGCATGTCAAACCTTGAAGCAGATGGGCTACAGCCTACCTGAGTATTGTTGCTGACCATGTCCATCTCATAATCTCCATAGTGTACCCATCTTCTGATGGCCGCTTCACACCATGTCACAAAGCTCAGATCATCTCGAACTGGTTTGTTGAACATGACACTGAGTTCACTGTACTCAAATGGCCTCCATAGTCACCAGATCTTAATCCAGTAGACCACCTTTGGGATGTGGTGGAACAGGAGATTTACATGATGGATGTGCAGCCGACAAATCTGCACCAACCGTGTGATGCTATCATGTCAATATGGACCAAAATCTCTGAGGAATGTTTCCAGCACCTTGTTGAATCGATGTCATGAAGAATTGAGGCAGTTCTGAAGGCAAAACAAGGTCAACCCAATACCAGCAAGATCTACTTAATAATGTGACCTTGAGTGTGTGCATATAATATAGGCTTGCACTCATGTAGTATAGTGTTATTTTACATGTCAGTAGTCTCCTGTTGGGTACACTACCATGCTAAATTTGTAAAATGTATTTGTATTTTCTTAATTTTGATTAATTTTAACCTGAGTCTCTTCAACAATGAAACCACAGTTAACAAATATGTTCTACTTGCTTGTTACAAATCACAACATTGGATTATTCTTCTTTCATGAGTTACATACAAACCCAATCACAAGTCAATTACTCTACTGATTGTACTGGAAGAGGTTCAAATCTGGTCTAGGAGCTGTTCCCAGTGGTCAGTAATCAAAAAAGGGTTCCATTATACTAAATTGTGTGAAGATATTTGTGAACATGCTATGTAATAGAACAGGAGACCCCCTGGTAGTTGAATTAAATGGCACTACAAAAGTTATTGAATTTTATTTTCAAATGAAAATTATGCTAAAGACTTTTCCCCCCCCAAAACAACGGATTGTGGAATAACCAACAGGACACGTTGATGTGTGATGTGACTTGATTTTGGTGACACCACATTGTAAAGTTCTTGTATATTTTCATATTTTCAGTGTTGCACTTTATAGACTTTGTGGTCCTGCACACTTGTCTAAAAGCCTGGTGAGGATTTACAGTTGCAACAAATTTTATTTGTCAAGCTCACAGGATGGCTCAGCCTGATAAAAATTAGGTTGTTGCCTGTGGTTTGAAGGAGGTGTTGTACTCAAATAATGTTTTCCTTATGAGTTATTGATCTGGAAAGTTCAAATGTATGAGTGTGTTTCCCGTAGGTGCAATGTGTTGCAGGCTTCGAGGAAAAAGACTGGTTTATTGTGCTGCTTCTCTGTTTTTACACTTATTGGCTGAAATGAACCAAAACGTGGGAACAAGATTTTTTCTCATGCAGCATTTAACGTTGTAGAGTCATGTTAACATCAGACAGATTTAGGGCTTCTCAGCAATAAATATTCTTCTTTTTTCACTCAGTAGTTGGCAGACCAAGTTATTCAACTGTGATGTAGAGTATTTATTTATTTATTTAATAAGAATATATAATTTAATACAATTTGACAGGCAGGTTGTTTAAGGTCAGAAAGTCACAGTGACAAAGCAGAAGCCACCTGGGACAGGGCTGACCCTCAGTCAGAAAGATCACGAGCATAAACACTCAGAAACCTGCCGTGAATAATAAAACTTCAGAGTAGAAACTTTTTCCTCAACAGAGTATATGAGTCACAAAAGAGCAACAGGATGAGCTCTGTATTCACTTGCTTGATTGAGATTATTTTAGGCACGCACACTTTAAGGAAAACTCCTCTGAAGAATTGTTTAACCATGGCATACAGGGGCGTATGTAAAAAACAAACAAAAAAATCATAAACCTTCCAATCATGTTACATCCTACCATCCAACTCTATCACCCACAAAGTCAAACATTACAGACTATAGCAATACCTAAATCAAACAGAATGCACTTTCTGTAAGTGAAGGAGAAGGTTTATTGAAACGAAAACCTTCACTGACTTTCAGTGAAGTTTATCATCCTGTCATTTTAGAGCGTTGCAGGTAAAAATCTTTCAACTCGTGAAAAAAAATCACGTGCTGAAAATTATAGAGAAAGAAAAACGTATTCACACGGTAATATTTCTATTTTCTTGTCTAATGAATACAGAGCTGCCAGAAAGATCTTACTCTAAGAAAAGCAAACACAATGAGAGAGCTATGATAGAGGATGGATTAGACATCACGACATTTTGGGAAATAAGCTTGTTTGGTGCACCTGAGAGCAACTGTGGAAAGACATGCAACACTGGTCGAGTATTTCAATCTTTTCACACCAGTTTAGGAACTAAATTGTTTCATTTATCAATGCTTGCAATTTTTTAAAAATATTTTTATATAAATGACATAGGTGCTATGTACTATATGTGTATATGTGTGTGTGTGTGTGTTTGTGTGTGTGTGTGTGTGTGTGTGTGTATGTGTGTGTGTGTGAGTGAGAGAGAGAGAGAGATACATATATGCAGAAAGGTAGATAACTGATGGTTAAACATAGCTGCTCCTTTGTGCAAGGAGCAACAGGATGAGCACTGCCAGCGTTCTACAAAATGACCTCCAGCAGGCCACTGGCATGAATGTCTCTGACCAAACTATCAGAAACAGACTTCATGAGGGTGGCCTGAGGGCCCAATGTCCTTTAGTGGGCCCTGTGCTCACTGCCCGGCACCGTGGAGCCTGATTGGCATTTGCCATAGAGTAGCAGAATTGGCAGGTCCACCACTGGTGCCCTGTGCTTTTCACAGAAGAGAGCAGGTTCACCCTGAGCACATGTCATTATCATCATCGTCGTCATCTTTCCCTCTAGGCACATTTCATCTGGCCTTGGGGTGCTCCTGACTGAATATAAAATCCCGCAGTTGCATAAACTTGACTCTGTCAATCATACTCCTTCTTGCCTGCTGTGCATCAATGTTTAGCAGCCTTTCCACTCTGTTCCATATCTTTCTCGGGTATCAAATAGCGCCTGCTTCTGAGGTTTGCTATTTTCCAGTTGGCATACATGATCTATATATTTCAGATGTTGCAAATAACACAAGTCACGAATTGGGAGTGTTTTGGTCACATCCTGTAGTTGTTTACTGGATATCGTAAAGCTCCAGTTAATATCACCCTCTGCTTGTGTGTTCAGATCCTGATCCTTTCCATGATCCTCCTGACTCAGAGCATTCTTGCACTCAAAATCTCTGCAGACCATTTTTGTAAGAAAACCATGCTAGATCACTTCCACTTTATTGAGCTTTCACTCTGACAGTTCCCATGATTGGACACTATAGAGCAGTCGTGATCATACACGCGTGGTCAAGAATTTAACTCTAGTCACCAGCCGTGTGCGCTTGTCAATCAAGACATTCATTACATTTCTGGAATGCTGCTCCGATTCTTTGTAGATGGAGGATGACGTTCAGAGTTTGTCATGGAGTACCTAAGATACTTGGAGCTTCTGACATTCTTTAACTTGTTTTCGCCAAGATTTACAAAAGTCTCCTGTTGCATCAATTCTTGGTCTATGTTGAGGGCCATCGTCTTGATGTTATCACAGGACAGCTCATTTGAAGGTGTTGTCATACAACAAAAGAACCCCCAGAAGTTCTTCTGTTGAGTTCGCAAATGTGGCCGGGTTGTCAGCATAAAGTAACTCAGTGATTTGACTGTGACCCGATGATGGTGCTTTTTGATGTGATTCTTGTGGTGATACTTCACTTACAGTGTATCACAAAAGTGAGTACACCCCTCACATTTCTGCAGATACTGTATTTAAGTATATCTGTTCATGGGACAACACTGACAAAATGACACTCTGACACAAAGTGTTATTTAAATCTCTGCAGAAATGTGAGGGGTGTACTCACTTTTGTGATACACCGTATAATGCAGTACTCCAGTCTAAAGCCAGTCTCAGGGAATATTTTCAGTATTTCACTACCGACTACTCTCACACAAATGTGTATATTAAAAAGCAGGGGGAACTCTAGGGCACCTTGTCAACAGCCTACTAAAGTTTCAAAGAAGTATGTGGTTCCTTTAATGCATGTTTTGGTGCCAGTGTATATACAGTATATCTATCAAAGGAGGACATCTGAGTAAAATTTCAAGACAGCGAAATCGGGCATTTTTTGGGACACAGTTGATAAAGGCTATGAAAAGTGAGGCTCTTGATATTTTTGAGACTTTCAGTATCTGGTGTAGAGTCAGTATGGCATCACTGGTTGATCTATTTGCCTGGAAACTAAATTGAGTAGGCAAAAGAAGTCATTCATATGTTTCTCTGAAGCATTCAGCATGACTGGTTTGGTGGTGGTTCAGTGATGGATTGGGGAGGCATATCCATGGAGGGACGCATAGACCTCTACAGGCTAAGCAACAACACCCTGACTGCCATTGGATATCGGGATGAAATCTTTGGACCCACTGTCAGAACCTACGCTGGTATAGTGGGTCCTGGGATCTTTGACTAGCATGCCCGGCCTCATGTGGCAAGACTATGCAGGCAGTTCCTGGAGGATGAAGGAATTGATATCATTAACTGGCCCCCACGCTCGCCTGACCTAAATCCAATAGAACACCTCTGGGACATTATGTTTCGGTCCATCTGATGCTGCCAAGTTTCACTTCAGACTGTCCAGGAGCTCAGTGATGCCCTGGTCCAGATCTGGGAGCAGATCCCCCAGGAGACCATCGGTCGCCTCATTAGAACCATGCCCCAATGTTGTCAGGCATGCATACAAGTGTGTGTGGGCCATATAAACTACTGAGTACCATCTTGAGTTGCTGCAATGACATTTTGACAAACTAGACCAGCCTGCTGCATAATTTTTTCATTTTGATTTTCAGGGTGTCTTTGAATTCAGCCCTCTGTAGGTTGATCATTTTAATTTCCATCAAACAACGTGGCATCCTCTCATTCCTAACACATTACCCACAAAATATTAGTATAGATATCCAGCATGATTTTTTCTCCATTGAGAGCTGATGTATTTTAAAAGTGTTAATTTTTTTTTGAGCAGTGTATATTCAGCATTGTACAAAGAATTTAGGCCTTTATGTGGGGCACAGTAACATTAGGGTGGTCTGATCTATCTGAAATTCATTCTAACCCCAAACATATTCAGCCAGAATCATGAAGAACTATCTTCAGACTCCTGCAACAGATGGTAGGCCCCCTCTGGGATTACATGAAGAGCCAGAGGACACTGAGACAGCCTAAATCCACAGACAAACTGTGGCAGGTCTTCCTAGATGCTCAGAACAACCTACCTGTGAAGTACATTGTAAAATCCTGTGCAAGTGAAACTGAGAAGTGGTGACATTTTAGAAACAAAAGGGTGGTCACATACAATAGTGACTGGATATTGTTTCTTCAGTTTATGTTTACTGCACTTTATACAGCGGAAAAATAAAATCAAAGAGTGGCATTGTTTTTCGAAAGCTTACTGTTAGTGCCTAAAACATCAATTTGAATAAAAGACTGTAGTCTGGAGTGCATTTATATTAATTACAGGCTGTAGTTAACAGAAGGAAAGGTGAAATAAGGCAATGATATCTAGGTTTTTTATCTCCTTACCATGCTACCTCTTTCCTTTGCTTCTTTTGTTGTTTCAGATATTGTTGCCAAAGCTTAGCGTTAAAAGGCTGTGTGATGTGTCTCCAGCAGTTGAAAAATCCATCCCTAAAGTTCTGTCTATTATACTCCCTCTGGCACAAACAGACCTCCACCTACGCTTTGCTTCATATCAACGTGCCTGACATTTTGCAACGTTTGACTGACGCTTTATCGCTACCACAGACTTTGTCTGAAGGGATGGCGTCAAGATTATGCCAATTTCCCATCTTATGTCAGGACGCCGAGATGTGGAATAAATTTTAACTAAGAGACTAAATAAATGAAAACAAAGTCTGTTTGTGCACATTTCTTGGCAGTGATTTTATTTTATTTTATTTAAATAATCTTTAAATACACGCACCTTTTCAAAAACTGACTTTTTAGTTGTTTACACTCTACCTTCAGTAGAAACCTTTTTCCCACTGAAAACATTAATAAAATAACGATACAGGAGTGAATGTTTTAGCAGTTTAATGTGATCTGAGGGTCTATATATAACCATTTTCCTTTTTTCTTTTTTTTTGCCATGTTACACTGCAAATATTTTTACAGGAGACAAATATAATTAAAAAAAATACCACTAATGAAGAAATCACAGTTTAGCAGCTGCAATGTAAAACCTTCCTTAGATACATTAAACGTATTAGTGTATAAGAATGCATTAAGATTTAAGCAGTGATTTCAGAAAGCTCTGAATACCTTTGATCATCGGGTCACATACGAATACAAAATAATAGCAGAGCCAATTATTAATCTTGTGATGCCATAAAACCCTTTGATAGAAGAAATACAGCATTCATTTTTGTTTTGTTTTGTTTTTTCTGTTTATCACTGCCAGTGTTACAACCATATTTTTTTAAATTAACATAATGGAATTGCCTTGGGCTCAAAATCTGGTATAAATAGACAATGGGGTGTGTGGATTTAGGCTGGGGCTCAGGAGGTAGAACTGATCATCTACTAATCAGAGGGTTAGTGGTTTGATCCCTGGCTGATCTAGTCTGCATGTATCCTTGGGCAAGATACTGAACCCTGAGTTGCATCCATGTGCAATTGTGTTTATGAATGTGAGGAACAGCCTCCTTCTTAAATGTATCCAAAACATGCATGAACATACAGTTATAAAGAGAATCTAATATCTCAGTGCCTTTTCTTTTTTCTTATTCTTCATCACACATTTCAATTTCACACATTTCATACATTTTCAAACAAGCAAATTTTTTTCAGTAATGCAAATTCATGTGATATATTACATAGATTTTTTTCTACAAGTTTGAAAAAAAACTTGTAGAAAAAAACAAGTGGTACACTTTAATGCCAAGTGTACCATATTTGATACATAGGTTTTTGTGAGTTTTTGAGACTTCTACATCATCCGTTTTTATTTCTCCCCTGGAAAAAGTTACATAAATTACACAATAAATTTTTAAGCAATAAATTGAAAAAAATAAATTAAATGCCAGATGTAGCAAATATGACATAAATTCATATTTAATTTCTTTTTTACTCCATTTTCAAAAAAAAAGAAAAAATTAATTTTGTAGCAGTTATTTCATGGTTCTGGCTTTACAGGGTTAAAATGACCATGAAATTATTTATTATTTGGCAAGATTTCCTCATTTTGAAATTCCCCAGAGGGCTTTTTTTTTTCCAAATGTAATGTCACTGTAAGTGGAAAAGTATTATGTTTGATATGCAGGTTTAAAGAAACCCTAGCACTCGGACAGCAATAGGTAATTTTGCCCAGTTATTGGTTTGAATATGGTATGTCTGAATTAGATACCCAATACAGCAGAGACACATCAAATAAATTAGAAATGGGAATGGTATGTAACAAAGTGTCCCTGTTAGACATGAAATGGGGAATGCTGATATTCATGAGCCTATGTGAAATCCCATCTGCACTAGATCTCCCATCTCCACTTGGAGTGGATGTAAAAATAATTTGATTGCAGTTCTTTAACAGAGCACAAATGTGTTTTTCATGCTGCTTTCTCTTGTACTTAAGAAGTTAGAAGGGCTCAAAATGCTGGGAAAAAAACAAAAACATTAAAAAGTGCCAAATTTGAACCCAGGCGTGTCCTGCTAGGGCAGAGGTCGGCAACCGTTATTAACAGAAGAGACATTTCTAATCAAAAATATCTTCATGGAACCACAAAACATATTTAACCTTTATAATTAAAGTGACACAGTCTGTTAAGTGTTCTTTAGCCATTCAACATTACTAACAAGTGTAAATATTTAAAGTTGTTTACCATGTTACCATTCTGCAACGAGCTATTTATGATTATTTGCTACTTTAACATTGCATTTTCATTATAATAATGCCCCGTGTTGTTGCATTTATAAAATTATAGGACCAAAATATTGTAAATTGTTTGCTAACTATTTACATATTTTATAACCAGCAAAAGAAGTAGCTTTGAAGCTATTCAGCCCACTTTGTTTTTGTGAAAATGGATCAAGTAAAACATATGGTAGCCTAACAGTTTAAATAATAAAACAACAACAAAAAAAGGCAAGTTTTAATTTAATTTTGATTAAAAGTCCAGCTACAGATAAAGCATACAAGCAAACCAGCCACACTGGCAATGAAACCAAAACACTCTGTTAATTTAGGGGGGACTGGAAGTTAGATATTTATGTAAATACATCCACACTGTTGAGGTTCACCAAAATTAAGACAAAATTTGGTCCATCCATCCATCCATTTTCTTCTTCCACCAGGTCGCAGGGGCAGCAGCCTAAGCAGAGAAGCCCAAACCTCTCTCACCCAGCTACCTCCTCCCACTCACACAAGAGGACACTGAGGCATTCCCAGGCCAACCGAGAGATATATTATCTCTCCAGCGTGTCCTGGGTCTGCCCTGGGGCCTCCTCTGTTTAGCCTATACACAAAAAGTGGTGTATAGGCCAAACATTTTTACAGCTGGGGAATGTAACAACCGATAACAATGCTAAATAATTTTTTTTATTGTTTATTTCCATATTCATCTAGTTTTCTGTCATCCATCTGGAGATGGGCGTAAGATCTGCATGCAGATCCTTAGCACAGGATAAAGAGCCTTGCTCTAGGGGCTGTAACTGATTCTGTTCACAGAATGAAGGTAAAATTTCTTTATGGCTTCAGTAAATATACTAAAGTTAGTGAAAAAATCAGCTGATTTGGAGGAGGTCAGGTGGGAGGCACTGACTGAATTTTCATGTAAGGACCCAAAACACAGTTGTGGGCACAGAGCCATCATCTATTCTTTGCAAACTCATATCCTAAAACGCTCTTCCAAGCTGGCAAAGAGGAATAGATGCCATAGTGTTTGGAAAGATGCGCTTCAGCTGTTAGTTGTTGCAAAAGGTATTTTGGCAGCCGCCCTTTTAATGATATTAATCCCAGGAAGCACTACAGCAGCAGCAGGTGGAGGAGGCATTCAGCTCTGTAGTAATGTACTCAATTTTCCCTGAAAAACACAAAAGTCTCCTGAACAATTATAATTTCTCTACATTTGTGTCATGATCATCAGTTAGAATTATTTCAAATATATAATATAAATTTCTGAATGTTTTTATACTTTAAATCAAGCTCTGTTCATGTCACGCTTATTTAGATTTGTTTCACAAATACATTACCAAGCTTCCAGCATATTATTGCAAACCCTTTGGTATGCCAGAAAGACATCTCCTATCAAAGGGTAAATGCTATGATACTGTAGGAGATGTTTTTCTGCGGTATTTAATTTTAACCTTTCTGATATAGCTTTAAGATCACTGTCATATCATGTGACAATATGGTTATCATGAGTTCATACATGTATCTCATCTGTTATGTTTTGCTTTTTAGAAACGCCAAAATGCCAAAAGTATTAGCTCGTCTGCCTTCACGTGCATATGAACTTGGGTGACATCCCATTCTGGGAAGGCTTTTCATAAGTTTTAGGAGTGTGTTTATGGGAATTTTTGACCATTTTTGACCAAATTGTCCAAAATGTCTTTGCATGCTGAAGCATTAAGAGTTCCTTTCATTGGAACTAAGGGGCTGAGCCCAACTCCTGAAAAACAAGCCCACACTATAATCCCCCCTCCACCAAACTTTACACTTGGCACAATGCCGTCAGACAAGTACTGTTCTCCTGGCAACTGCCAAACCCAGACTTGTCCCTGAAATTGT
>JAVDPK010001246.1:148950-161091 GCA_034780415.1 Cichlasoma orientale | reverse complement strand
ACACACACACACACACACACACACACACACACACACACACACACACACACACACACACACACACACACACGCAGAGACAGATCGAATCAATGGCTACTTTCCCCTACATCAGGAAGTACTGTACAGTAGGTGGCCAACGGAGGAGTCCGCCCACTCACAGGATATTCAATTGCACACATGTAGAAATTCATCCTCTCTCTATCTCAGTCATGTTCGCCTGGGATCAACTACATTTACACATGCACCCTTGGGCAAGAACTGCTTGACTATGCACACCCACACATGTGGACCCAACATAGAAACACGCACACAAACATTCCCTCTCTGTCACATAAAAACACTTTGGGATTTGAGCCACGCAGAAATACTCAAAAGATAGAGATAGATTTATGAATGAACTGTGAGGATATGTGCACTTCCGTTTTTTCTCAAAATGTGCACTGAATATTTTACAGCTAACTCAGCAAAAGATTTTACATAAGAAATAAATGGATCTGGTACAGGCACAGGTGACAAATAGATAAAGTACATTTAATTGAGAACTGCACTTAATTCACTCGAGTAATTAAATGTTAAGCTATTTTGCACTCCTCCTCCACATTTCAACATATAATGTAACCACTGATATTATGTTAAAATTAACAAATAAATTATGATGCTTTATTATTATGCCTTTGGGCCATTCCATCTACTTGACCATATCTGGTTACCTGAAAAAAAATTATGGTCCAAATTTTGGCCATATGTAATGATTGCTGTGAAATTTTATTGTCATATATCAAATACTTTCCTAGATAAATTTTATTTTATTTTGAAAAATTGTCCATCGCCCCACTTACAGCACGTTTTTTTGCACTTTGAAGTTTGAACATGATTAAAGATAAAAGCCTGAAATTTTCTCTAACCATCAAAATGAATCAGGACCTGTAATTTATGGTTCTTCCACATGGTTCTTGCACAAGGCAAGACTCCTGTACCTGGGGTCTTGCCTTGTGTGGTAGACCCCATCCTCTATCGATCTACTGCTCGGAGCTTGACATGAGCTGGCATGATTAGTGCCTCTGTGCTATCCTTGAGCCCAGCTTTTTCCAGCCATTGATTTTCGATATCAGCCACTTCTTCGATCTGCCAGTGATACATGCTGTGCAGGAGCCTGTCCTTCCATTATAGTTTCTGTTCTTTCTCAGGTTTCTACCGCCTGAGGTATTCACTAATCACGTGATCATTTGTGACCATCTTCATGATGTAATCATGGATCTTTCTTGTTTCATCTAGGATAGTGGCTCTGACGCTCACTAGTCCTCGGCCTCTTTCCTTCTGCTTAGTGTACAGTCTCGGGGTGCTGGATTTGGGATGAAACCCTCCATGCATGGTAAGGGGCTTCCTTGTCTTGATGTCAGTGGCTTCTATCTCCTCCTTTGGCCAGCTTATTACCCCAGCAGGGTATCTGACAACTGGGAGGTTGTAGGTGTTCATTGCCTGGATCTTGTTCTTCCCATTTAGCTGATGCTTCAGGATTTGCTTTACTGGTCAGTAGTTGGATGGGACTGGTCCCTTCTGGAGTTAATGGAAATCAGAACCGTCCGGCCTTCAATCAGCCAATCTAGATGTGTCTTAGCC
The DNA here is from genome assembly GCA_034780415.1 of Cichlasoma orientale. Taxonomy (NCBI): domain Eukaryota; kingdom Metazoa; phylum Chordata; class Actinopteri; order Cichliformes; family Cichlidae; genus Cichlasoma; species Cichlasoma orientale. The sequence continues at coordinate 159,471 of JAVDPK010001246.1, read as the reverse complement.
TCTAGCAACTGGTTCATTTGTGCTGCCAGGCACTCACGGAGTGCATCTTCTTTAGCCAGAAGGTGTGACTCATGCCAAGGCCTGGTACTGTCCAGCTCTTCATATTTGAGACTCTTTCTTGTATGTCTACCACTGTGATGGTTACTGGAGCTGGCTTACTGAGGATTGTTTTTTTTTGTGTGTGTGTGTGTGTGTGTGTGTGTGTGTGTGTGTGTGCGTTGTATCCTTCTCCCATATGCTCTTCCAGTATTGCTCCGTTTCAGCCTCCAGCCCTATCAAATGCAGCTGTAAAACAATGCCACTTTCATCAATAACGTGGTACTTTATTTTGATACTTATATTCTTTTAATTTAAAATTTTAAACAAATGACTTTTACCCATAACAGAATGCTTCTAAAAAAGTGGTACACCTTTAATGATCTGAGTGCTTCCACCTATTACTATTGGAATTCTACAGCCTTCCAAAATAAGACAGAATCAGGTAAGGGGCATGCAGTTGAGTGTGCAAAGAATATGTTAAAAAGTGAAATTGGGGGAAAGGGAGGGAGAACATTAACGACAGGTCCATCTCATCCTCCAGGCTTTGTGCTATTTATATATATCTATATATCTATCTATATCTATCTATATATATATATCTATATCTATCTCTATATATCTATCTATATCTATATATATAGATATAGATAGATATATAGATATAGATATATAGATATATAGATAGAGAGAGATAGAGAGAGAGATAGAGAGAGAGAGAGAAAGAGACAGAGAGAGAGAAATATGCTCATTAAGGACAATGAGAGACACATATATCAAAAATAACTGTCACTATTCTTGTGGGGGGATCTTGTGTCTTTGGTCCATGCACTCTGTTATACATAAATACATATTTACAGTTCATCTTGTAAATGTGCTCTATAGCTTTTGCTGAATAGATTTCCCACGTGCAGCAACTCTTTAAAATTAATAACATGTAATGGATTCTGGAGAGGACAGGAAGAAAATTGATGACTTTGGAGCCAGTGTAAGAAAATTCATCATGGAGTTAAAAACAGTTTTAAAAGGGTATTTTTTAGAAGTTTACATTACAAATTTTGCATCTTACTTCTGCTGATCACAGCTGAGATTAGCATCCCTGTTGAAAGAGCATATTGATATGTGCAGTTTAATGAAGAACACTGTCACACAGAAAAATGCCTCTGAAACAGATGGTTACCTGAGTGGGAAAGGTCCGGCCTTTTGTCTTTCTGTTCTTGTAGCTGTTTATTTATTTATTTGAAGGAGACACTATGGCATCTACCAGTCAGATTTGAGTGCAGATTTGAGCTTGAAAAGGAGGTGAAGGAATGCTTGGCACTCATGATGTGTGATCATGGAAATTGAACTTTGATAAGTAGTGAGATGCCAGGCTGACAGAGGGTACATCTTCTGTTGGACCTTTTAGGTTATGATGAATTATTGCCTGACTCATTGTTATTGCAGGTGATGAAACCTGCCAAAATGGGGTGGCGTAGAAGCCAGATGGAATAGGCTGATGGAATAGAATCAGAAGTGATATTTTTACTTTCTTCCACATTAATGTACAACAAATAGAGGCATTTAAAATAGTAATGGTGATGGAAACATACATACCTCTATTTTACAACATATTTTGTACTGCTGTGTTTCTGCCATATGAATTTCACAACAGTCACCTCATGGTGCTTTATGTTGTAGGGAAAGACCTGACAATATCAGAGAGAAAACCCCAACACTAGCAAACACTTAGTGACAGCAGGAAGGAAAAACTCCCTTTTAACAGGAAGAAACCTCAGGCAGAACCAGACTCAGGGAGGGGCAGCCATTGGAGGGACAATAGGTACACTGTGGGAGACAATTATAGGACTAACTTAAAGGAGTTTTGCATAGAAAAGTGGGGCTGTTTTTGACTCCCATTTCTCAGAAACAAGTTACACTATGAAGAGATTAGGCAGCTGCTTGTAAGAACCTATTAAATAATGCAAAGACAGTATTAACTGTATTTATTAACATACTTGTGGTATGTAAGGTGCAGGAGAAATATCTCAACACATAACACTCAATATTTACACACATATTAGTAGATATCAAAAAACTAGCATACTTAAAGAGAATATAATGTTCTTGAACACTTCGCAGAGATGGCTTTTCATGCCTGTGTGATTTATATTCCTCAAGTGCAGGTCACTGAGTGAAAAAAATCGATTTTGTATCATTTTTAGTTACAGAGCATAGAGATGATGTGGGCAATGCCTTATCATATTGCAGAAACACAATAAATTAACTAAAATACCTAAAATAGCATAAAATTTACAAAATAATAATAAAATAGTTAATGAATACTTAAAAAAAACAGTTATTAGCCTACTGCTGTAATGATTAAAGACATTGTTGCAGTGCATGTTACCACCCAGCACTAATTGCCTCAGGTGTGTTAGTGATTGTAGAGGCAGCCTGGTAGTGACAGGCCACATGTTTTGCTCATACTTTTGATTTCTTTAGAAAATTTCTTCAGCTTTTTTTTGTGTGTGTGTGTTTCACTTAACTTATGATTCGTTTCCACTTATATCACTGTGTAGAACAATGTATACAGCACTTAACCTCTCGACTTCTAACGACTCCAACTTGTCAGATTTGGACTCACAGAAACTGCAGGAGCTGTTCCACCGCTCCGTCAAAGTAAGCGTAATAATCGTTTTGGGCGTCATGGTCACTTTGGGAAATATTGCCGTTCTCCTGGCCATTACTTCCTCGGTGGCTGGCTGGTCAAGAAACTCTCGGTACTTCCTCCTCTCTCTCACTGCTGCAGACTCTGCCTTCGGACTGCTGGTCATGCCCTTGAATCTCTGGGTGAGTCTGCTAAAGGACTACACTGAAGGGCCAGATGCTCTCTGTCATGTTGTGGCCTTTTGCAATGCCACCGTCTACTCCACCTGCATGTATACACTGGCCACAATAAGCCTGGAGAGGTATATTGCGGTGTTTTACCCGCTGCAATACTCATCCCTGCTGACAAGGAAAAGGACATTGTTTCTGATTGCCTTCGCCTGGTGCTTCCCTCCCATTTTACTGTCGCCAATATCAGTACCAGACGGCATTATCGAAGTTCAATTTTCCACCGCATCGCTGGTCTGCAACCCATCTTACTCAACAAATGTTGGATACTCCCTAAGCTTGACATGTTTAATATTTTTCCCTTGCTCTATCATTATGACATTTGCAAACTTTAAAGTTTGGTGCGCGGCCAAGAGACAGAGACTGAAACTGCGCAAATATGACCGTGCGCGGCGCAGCAGACTCAATGTGCCTTCCAGAGTGCTTTTGCCTGTGATGGCAGCCTACTACACCTGTTGGACTCCCTGCATGGCAGCTATAATCTACAATGGTAAGCAAAACATCAGAATATTTAAAGTGGGGCTCAAAAAAGAAACAAATGACTGCCTTAATGTTCTGTAATTCGGCTTATAACTCTCCCATTGAAAGCGTTCTTCTAATACACACGTCTATTTGTAAAGGCTTTCCTACACAACACAAGTTATAAGTTCAAATTTACCTGTATAGTTCATGATGATCATTTCCGCATTTGACTGCCCTCTGTAGATTTAATCACATGACTAAACCGGCTAAAGTGGACACTGTGATACAACCCTACAACTGAACATCTATATATACACACACTTCAAAAGTTGATGTATGGTGAGATTTCAATTGCATCTCTGTAAACAAAATGTATCCTGACTATGTTTATGTCTAGACTAGGTGGCATTTACTAAGACCTACTTGCAACTCCCTTATTTTTTTAGCGAGGCTGTATCACAGTATGACTTTTAAAGCTGATTTTATGATAACTGGTGGCTACTTGGGAGCACAAAGGAAATTAAATATCTTTGCATCCATTTTTTAAAAATGTTTAAGCAGTTCTTGATAATGTAAATCTATTTGGAAGAGGGGAAACTTCAAAGGTACTTGTTGATCTTGGTGTATTTTTGTATTTTCAAAGACAAGAGAATTCAAAAGTAGGTATTTGATTAGTATTGTTTATTCAAAATTGCTATTGCTAGCTTCATTTCCCCTTCTACAAATATTATAGGTATTTTTTTTATTTTTTTTTTAAATGCAGGACAGTGCTGAGAGGAATAGCTCTGAGTTATTTATGTAATTCTGGGCATGAAACGCTGATTCAAGGCCAGTTTTATGACTCAGACCTTTTTTGACTTTTCTCATTTACCCCAGCCATGTGCTGTCTTGGAGTAGTCAAGATTGAAAAGTCATAGCTGATATTTTTAGAAGTGTAGACCTTTTCTAACAAGTGCTGTAAATTATCAGATATTGAATGAAAATCCTGCAAAATGAAGATGGTTTTTAATCTTCAGTGTGCTGCTCTCTAAATGCTAGTTTCACTGTAGTTTCTTCCTTTCCACTTAACCTGTCAGTTAACTTTGTAGTTTCAGATTAAGACTACAATTATTAGGTTGATTGCTTATATCATTGCTTTCAGGGAAAATACATGCACTTCCAAAGGTTTTTTTTTCCCAATAAATGTTTATATATATATATATATATATATATATATATATATATATGAGCAATAAGTGGCTCCATAGTATAGTGGTTCACACATTTGCCTAACGAGTGAAAGATCCCTGGTTTCATCTCTGGAGGAGACACAACATGCAGAGCTACCTGCTGTGGTGACCCCTTGTGACTAAAGGAGCAGCTGAAAGTAGCTGCTGTCTTATTCTAACTATGTTGATTTTCACTTTGATACTTGCCTTATTGCTTATTGTTTTCTGCCCTACAGCAGTCACAGGTAGCAGCGTACCAGAGTGGGTTGAGTTTGTGGTGGTATGGCTACCAACCTCCAATGGTTTCCTCAACTGCATCTTCTATTTCTGGATAAGCCGAAGCTTCCGCAAGAAATTCTATCTAGTCCTTCAAAAACTAGCTCTGGCCCTCTGCCCTGAATTGGCTGGCACCTTTGGGTGTTGCACCACTTCAAAGACACAGTTCGTATCAGGAGTTTTGGATAACAACAACAGTGTCCATGGGCGTTCTTCCAGTGTCTCATCCACCTGCACCCTTCTGTCCTTAGCTTAGGACCTCTAGATTTAAAAAGCACCACTGGCATGGTAACAAACACAGGCAGTGACCTCTGTACTATGTTGTTGTCTGGCTGAGCCGGGCAGCAGACATAGCCCCATGTAAGGTATCCAGGGTGAGAACTAAGGGTCACAAGGACTGCAGTGCAAATGATTTGGCTATGATGGAAACCATTTAAAATTTCCTCTCTGCATTTACGAAATCTTGATTGTAATATATTTTTATTTTTTTATGAAACTTCAAAAACAGTCTTCAGTTGATTGGAGCACAGGCTCAGTTTAGAACTGATTTGGATTTTTTTCTTTTTACTTTTTCACAACTCTGCAGGGACTTGATTGACTGTTAGAGACAGCTTCTTAAACGCCATCTTTTAGTTGTTTTATAGTCAGCCATCAAACTTCTGTCTGTGCTCCAAAAAATGTTTACCGTTCCATGCAGTGATATAATCGGCCTTTCAGTGTCAACCTGTTTAGATCTGTTGCATAGGTCAACAACATTTTTCAAACGTTTAAGCTTAGTGAATTAGTTAATTTTAACTTCTTTTCATATGAAACATTTGTGTACATGATTATCTGTGAGAAGCACTTTGAAGGACTGAGACCATCTACCTCTTCAAGTTAAACTGTGCGTCAAAGACCTTGGCATATAACAGCTTGGGGAAGCTAACCTTTAAGTCACAGCATTTCAGTGGGTGCAAGGAGGAAAGTAATTAAGCATCTGTACTGTAGAAAGGTCACCACATTTGTGCTGGGAAGAGATAACGTGGATAAGTTCTGAGGCTATGGTTGTTTACTTTGAGATATTAAGTCTAAGATCTTCCTCACACTATCTGAGTTTTTGTCAAGCTAACTGTTTCTGTAAATTTACAATGAATCAAGAAGAAGAATTCAGAAATTCTGTAAGTTAATTTTAGCCTTTAGGTTTCTGCTTGGGTTGCATTATTGAAGTCTGTGCAAATGGTGTTTAAGGATCAAAAGGGTCACAAAATTATAAGTAAAAAATAACATTTAACTTTTTGTATTTGATTCATAAATTCCTGATTATAAAAGAATGAAAATGTATTGATATATGGACAATCTATTAAATAAAGCATGATGCCTTTGAATTGTTTCAGTTTGACTCTTGAATTTGAGTTTGATACTTGCAGATGTATCATTGCAGAACAGAAATAAAGTTGAAGTGCCAAGTATCCGCTCATCCTTCTGTATCATATTTTTCTAACTAAGCACGGTCTGCTGCACCACATACCACAAAAGAGCAAAACGGACCCATTAAAGTAGCAGTGTAACTTACTCATGGTTCTCAGACTTCATGAGGTTGTTCACTCCTGTGACAGCATGTTACCGCATGAGCTACTCTGCTTTGTCAGTGCAGTTAGCTTTCAGTTAACATCTCTGCTTCTGTATGCTGTATATAATAAGAAATGCCACACTGCTATACTATATGCTGCTGCAGTTTTACTTAATACATTTTTGTTTCAACTGATCAAAGTATAGAGTAGCATTTTGTGAACGCTATCTTTCCTCAATGAGATAACTAAGTACTGAAGACACAAGTTTGGTTTCTCGTATAAAGTAGCCAGATTTTTTTATTTATTTAACGGGCTCTGTGTCTGTGGTGTACTTAAAAACAGTGATTTAATGAGAGTATATTGCCTAGTCTGTTGCAGTACAAATTCATTGTTTTAAAGCCAGATGGTAAACTCAGATCACCAGTAAACTTAAAATTAAGGTTTTTGTCTGTGGTGTTTATGATCGTTAGATAAACGAGTCACATATATTTGTAAGTAAAACAATTCAGTTTTCACAAAAAAAAAAAAAAAAGCCATTTCATTCCATTTTGGTAATATTTGCACTCTGCTTTAAACTGCTGGGCAAATTTTTGAATAATTTGATTTGGATTATGCTAATTGCTACCTACCAGTGTCATGTTAGATAACAGGTTGAGCCACGGATATGGAGCTAAAAAAAACATGATCAAAAATAAGCAGAAAAGGATCCTTTGGCTTATGCATATTAGATGGGTACAAGTTTGATATTGTGCCCAGTAAGGTTCATGAAAAAGGGCACAATAATAAAACAATAATACAATAATAAAACAACAGCTCGATATATGCATAATGAAGGAAGCAAAGTGTCCGTGAGGCAGCTGCGAGTACTCCCATAAGCAGTTTTCCAAAGAGAAACAGACATGACCTGAATATATTTCAAGACATCTGATGACTATATACATGTACACCACTGATATCGTTTGAATTTTAGCAATGAACTATAAACATGAAGGAAGTGTTATCACATGTGCTAGATGTATACAAGTTCTTATTCTCAGGTTAATCTGTTTCATGTTGATGCATATAGCATATTCACTCATACTGCTGTCACCCGGCTTGGCTTCCTGTCCTTTTGTTGTTTGTCTCTTTGGTCACCCCGTACACAATTGTGTACATCTCTTTCTATTCATTTTCTGACACCTCCTACCTAAAAAGATTATGTAGGCAGAACATTATTTTTTTTCCCACCAACATTGCTGTATTGTGACCAAAGGGGTTAAATTGCTGTATGATCCATAAACCCAGGTTTGGGTGAATTTAGTGTTTTCGTCATACCATGTCCTTCACAAAAAGGTTAAGCTTTCTTTGGCTAGAGTTGAGTGTTTTTGGTGAACCCTTTAGACAATTTTCAAAATTTCAAAACTGCAAAATCCATGTGGGATTCCTTCTGACATAACATTTGACACTGGTTCCCTGAGTGTCTCTGCCACTAGTGTCTCTATGCACAAGAAAAAGATGCTAATGCCCTCTTTTGTTAAACAAATCACACTAACAAAGTACTGCATGACTATTTGACCTTTTCAACAAACTCAAACCTTGCCAGAGATCCTGTGCATTCCTGCAGCACCCACTGTCTGCGGTGCTTGGCAAGCAGGTCTCTCAAGACACTGTAGTGTTGTGCATTAGCACCCTCAGCTCTTCTTAAGCCTAGCTGCTGCTGCTGCCAGAAATTGAGGGTTTGGTTGGGGAAATGGTGATTGTCTGAGGGATTCACACACAGTATATTCATACAAACACCATATGTCATCTTAGAAGAACTTATGTCACAACAAGAAGTGGCTTTGGTCTTTGACAAAAAGCTGATAAAATACCTGTAACTGCAAGACAGAACTCAGATCCCAATAAAGTCCAGTGCATTGGTCCTATGACTTTATAAATGCAGCGTTGGAATCACTACAGTCAAAAGGTGTCTATTGTAAAAATTATTTTAATCTGTTGTTCATCTACATGACCTTCAGTGTACTTATGTCAGTGTATTCTTTTTAAATTTTACTTTAAACCTTTTATATTAGGTATTAGAACATGTCAGACATATTCAAACACTGTATAATGTCTGTCACACCATGTCATTGTTTTTTCCTGTTTCTTTGCCTATAAACACTGTGAGATGTACACTACTGAATTCTGTTTATGAAACCGAGTGCACAAGTCAGATTAGACACTTTAATATATACTGTGCAATGTTGTACGTGTAATATTAAAGCCCCATGCCTAATATTGTGCAGGTCTCCAGTGTGCTGTCAAAACAGCCCTGACTAGCCGAGGCATAGACACGTGACTCTGGGGATGTCCTTATCTGGTACTGAGACATTAGCAGCATCCTATGGGTTGCTGGAGGAAGCCTCTGTGGACTGGGCATTCCATGTATGCTCAAATGGGAGATGGGGAGGTTTGGAGGGAGGTCATCCACCTTGGATCCTCAACCTGTTCCTGAGTGTTTTTGTGGTGTTGCTCCAGGTACTGTCCTGCTGAGTGGAGTATGCTGCCATAGGAGCGTATGTTTGCCAATGGCCATGGTTTGTTGGTCTGCAATGGTGCCACAAGCTTATATAATGTTTAGCTGTGTAGTACATGTAAAGTGATTTCCACATAAATATTTCCCAGCAAAACACTGATCTATATTGTACCTGTAACTGGTTTTAATGTTGTGGCTGAATTGTGTATATTTTCACTGTTTCTGGCAAATGCTTAATTCAAAACCTGGCATATTATCATTTTGAGGCTGTAGTGCCATCTTGTGTTTCTACTAAGTATAACAAAAAAAGAAACCCTTTAAAAGAGCAATGAGTCTATAATAGCTTGGCGGAGGAGCACAGGATGAATTGCTGTAATTTTATACCATTGCAAGGTTTGTTTACTGTTTCCATACCACTAGTTCTGAGTTTCATGAAGCTCAGTACAAGTAGTATGTGTAGTATTGTACTTTTCAAAATAAACCACACCATTTTGGTTTCTTGAAAAAAAAAATCATACATTTATTGAATTAAGGAATCTGGTTCTTGATATGTCCCACCTGCGTAAAAACCTGATTTAAAATGATAGATAACCAGTTGTTGATTTTTGCCTTCTGTGGCCATGGGCACTCTGAGGGTCCTAGTGGAGGTTGAAGATGGAAAAAAACTTTAATTTCAATCACTCCTTCCTGCGCCTCTCCACTTTACACCTCTCGCTTTTCACGGAAATGGAGCCAAGGGCTGCCAGCATAGGCAGGATTTGTGCTGGTATTATGCTGTAAAGTGCCTAAGCATAAGAAAATCAAATCAGAATACCCACCTGGAGTTTTAAATTAAATCACAATGGGGCCATGATTACATTCCTGAGAGATACTATAACATTTGCTCTCACCTTCCTATAAAAAATGAAATGGCTTCTTGTTATAAATCTGTTGCTTATCATCACATTGTGTTGCAGTTTTAGATTAAAAGGGTTTTAATGCTATCTTTCCAAGGTAATAATAAATATAAAGGTTGTAAACTTCTGTCCTAATTTGAACCATGAAAGAGTACTCTGAGCTACTGTAGCCAAACAACAGACATTCAATTAGCACAACACTGCTGTACTATCGTGTTTGTTATTGAGTTCATAAATATTTATTGAAAAAAGCCAATTATAATGGTAAACATTTACCAATACAAAGAGTTTGAAATTTTTCCTTAAGACCGTATTTAAACAGCACTAGTCAGAGATATGAGGAATGATGTGCTTATACTGTATAATAGTGGTAAACACATAGTATACAAAACTGCATTCAGTAAAGCTGCTTTATCTAATTACAAAGTGACAAGCGTGTAAATGGAGTTCTCCTCTGGGTGGCTGCCATTTAAGGTGCTAGTTGAAATAGAAGTACACCTTATGTTTGGGCTCTTTCCATGTTCCTAGCATCCCCTTGGCACTCAACAATAACTGAGGTCCAGCTTTTGGCTTGAAAGAACCAATTATGGCCATGTGAAAGGTTGAACTTTCCAAGAATAAAATTGCTTCAAACCCTTCATCAGAAAACATGCCTCATCCACACAGTGTCCATTGGCTGAAATTGCTTTTCACTCCAGTATCTCAACTGCAAAAGGATATAT
>JAVDPK010001246.1:116099-134855 GCA_034780415.1 Cichlasoma orientale | reverse complement strand
TCCAGCACACAAGTCACAAGACAGGGCGGGGGAGAAGAGCATCAGGTGCACGCTGACCTGGAGAGATGAAGATTGCCAGCCTCAAGGCCAGCTAGGGAAGCCGAATCCTGATAATGCAGATGTTGTTTTGGGACAGGCCGCTTGTTTTTTTCCAAACTTTAGTTTTTTTTAGTAAAAATATTTGTATCGAAAAAACTCTAAAAGGTGAAGATATTCATACTTATTTTGTATTATACTTCAAGGTTGTTTTTGTTTGTTTTTTTCCTTTTTTTTGATAGACAAATTTTTTATGTCATGTATGGTAAATGGATCAGTTAAAAAAACAAATTGTAGATTAGTTGTTAATGAAAGCAAATGTTGGATCAGATGAGGATTTGAGATTAATTCTCTTTTGCTTTTATATTTCAGATGAACGAGAGAGCGGCTATACCCGTGGAAGCAGCAGCAGCCGGTCAGAGCGTTCGGAGCGCAGCGAGAGGAGTGAGCGCTCGCAGCGGGACGGCTGGTCCGATCGCATCAGCCGAGGTAGCAGGAGAGATGAACCCCAAACGCCACAGAGTCGTCCCAAAGGTTGTTTTGTTGTTATTTACTTTTATTTGAATTTGTATTTTTTTTCATGTACAAAACAGCACATATTTAACAGGTTCACTGAACTTATTTTGCTTTTACATAGATTCTTTCACTCCCTCGCGCTCCAACTGGGATGAGGATGACAGTGGTTTTGGCAGTTCAAGGCATTCCCAGTGGGAATCTCCTTCCCCTGCCCCATCTCACCGAGAGTCAGACCGTTCGGAAAGGAGCCATCGCTCTGTCCGAGAGAGTGAAAGAAAGGACAGGTGAACAACTGTCATGCATTTTCTCACATTTTTATGACTCCAGAGTGTCTATTTTTTCTTTGTACATATTAAAATTGATAATGTAACCACACACAACACAAGATACTGAATTGCATTTAGAATAATCTTTAGCTACCAGTGCTATTTTCATTTGGCATTAAGGCTGTATGTATTTTATAATACATGTTTATAAGTCAGCTGATTAATTATTATGATTATAATATAATTCAGCTCTGTGATACATATTGTTACCTTTTTGTGTCACAAGTATTAAGATCAAACTGTTATCAGCAGTTGCTTTTGGAACTCCCACTCTCAGTTTTACGCATTATGATTTACATGAAATACTTAACTGCCGCTTGATGCTAACATCACATTTATCTGCTGTGGGTTTAGATCAGTTAGAGGTCGTTATACTGACGACACGCCCCTGCCTACCCCATCCTATAAGTACAACGAGTGGGCCAATGATCGAAAGCATTTGGGGTCCACACCTCGTTTATCACAAGGAAAAGGTACTGCTCAAAAAACTACACATTTGTGCTTTCATTTAGCATTTAATTGTAGTTTGCTGGAGAACTTTTCTGTCTTTGTCTTTTCCTCAGGAAGGAAAGAAGACGGTGCTGGAGGAATTATGTTTGATAACGAGGACGAAAAAGAACAGTGGGAGGAGGACCAGAAGGTGAGTATCACAGTTATCGCCTATTCATGCCTTACATAAGCTATTATAAGAGTTTTTTCTGTTATCTGATTCTTGTACTGAATTGCAGCAAGCTGACAGAGATTGGTACATGATGGATGAAGGCTATGATGAGTTCCACAACCCTTTCACTTCCACCTCTGATGACTATGTAAAGAAGAGAGAGCAGATACTTCAGAAGCAGACTCAAAAAAGAATATCTGCCCAGAAGCGACAGATCAATGAGGTACAACCATTGATCTTCATACTTATCAAAATCAGAATTGTGCACCTGCATGCAGCCGCGCATCCTGTATGTATTTGCATACAACGTGTGCACACGTTTTAGTGCTTCTGTTTGTGTTGGTATATCTTTGTAACAGGCTGTGATTGTTGTTAAAGGATAATGAACGGTGGGAGACCAACCGAATGCTGACCAGTGGTGTGGTGCAAAGGTTGGAAGTGGATGAAGACTTTGAGGAGGACAATGCTGCCAAGGTTCACCTGCTGGTTCATAACCTGGTCCCTCCCTTCCTGGATGGAAGAATAGTCTTCACTAAGCAGGTAAAAACAAACAAACGCATGTTTATGATTAAATGCCTCCTGTCATTAAGATTTTCATACTCTTAGATGCCATATTTGTTTCCCAACTATACTTGAGGAATTTCTTAGCAATTTTAGTGTCTATATGTGTGTGTTTCTTCTCCTGCAGCCAGAACCTGTCATCCCTGTGAAAGATGCTACTTCTGATATGGCCATCATCTCTCGAAAGGGCAGCCAGCTTGTCCGTAAACATCGCGAGCAGAAAGAACGAAAGAAGGTATGCTGGACATGCAGTTCAAATGAAACGGGTTATTGTCTCATGCTGCAGAAATCATTTGGGACTGATGAGAGACCACCTTCATGAAATTGCATAATAAAAAATCTAAACATCTAAATTGCCGAAAACTGTTGCATATTATATACATTATATAGAAAAAATGGTATAGGTCTGCTACAATAGCAGAATAACAATAAGAGATTACTCTGATTGTAATACTGTACTGTAAATCTTTTAATATTTTGCAAGATGTCTTATTCATTGTGCAGTTTGGTAGTGTACAGTTGTGCAGAAAGTCACATAAGATCCAGAACTCTAACAGATGGCATTAATATGCAAATAAATGGTAATTAGGTTTGGCTTTTCTGGTTGATTTCATTGTAAACAATCAGCAATGAGGTGAAACAATCCGACACAGATGCTGTGTTCACTCTTCTTCTGAACTGAATGTGTATACATTTGCAAAACATGCCCCCAGTTAATCATGAGAATAACTTGTGTTTTTCAGGCACAGCACAAACACTGGGAACTGGCAGGCACCAAGCTGGGGGATATCATGGGCATCAAGAAGACTGAGGATGAAGACATGCCAGGGGGCAAAGCTGTAGGAGAGGATGGCAAAGTAGACTACAGGTGACCTGACTAATATTTTCTTTTTCGTAATAATATGGCTTGTACTGAAGTCTAGACTTTGACTGACCATATTCATATTTTGGTTGCTTTACAGAGCAGAGCAAAAATTTGCAGACCACATGAAAGAGAAGAGCGAGGCCAGCAGCGAGTTTGCTAAGAAGAAGAGTCTTCTGGAGCAGAGACAGTACTTGCCTATCTTTGCAGTCAGACAGCAGCTTCTTAATATCATAAGGTATTGATACCAAGACTATATTCATCATCAAAATGTGCTTTAGATTACATCAGAGAACGAGCGATGTGCATGATTAGCTGTTTGGACATATATTTGTTTAGACTCGTCAAGGAAGTAATTTATTACATTTCTTTACCATTTAATGGACTATGAAATTAGTCACCAGAAACATCCCTTATCAAAACTGAGATGAGCTGTTCTTTGAGTAAAACCTTTTTAATTTTTAATTGTGTTTAATGCAAACTGCAGGGACAACAGCATAGTGATTGTTGTTGGAGAAACCGGCAGTGGGAAGACCACCCAGCTGACCCAGTACCTGCACGAGGATGGATACACCAGCTACGGCATGGTGGGCTGTACTCAGCCTAGAAGAGTGGCTGCCATGAGTGTGGCGAAGAGAGTCAGCGAGGAGATTGGCACCAACCTTGGAGAGGAGGTAAAGCCAAGTCGCAGGAGCTGTTACATCTGCTGTATAACACTGCCATCTAGTGGGCAAAAGGAAACTTTCTGGTTTGTTAGTGGCCTGGAATTTGACAGAGAATGAAATAATCAGCTTCAGGTGTTGGAAAATCAAGAGTAAAGAGAAAATCTTAAATTTTTTTTTTTTTTTTTTTTTTTTTAAATTCTGTCTTACTCCTACCACTGGGCATCATGTTTACTTTAATTGCTTTTTTCCTTTTATTAAAATGAATAGCTGTGTATGACATAGTAGTATTTGGCATGGCAAAGTTCTCTCACTTTTTTCCACATATGTAATTTAACCCTATTATTTTGACAATGTTTCCTCTAGGTGGGTTACGCAATCCGTTTTGAGGACTGTACATCAGAGAAAACTCTGATAAAGTACATGACAGATGGGATCCTGCTCAGGGAGTCACTGAGAGAGTCAGACCTGGACCACTACAGTGCCGTTATAATGGACGAAGCTCACGAGCGCTCCTTGAATACTGACGTGCTGTTTGGCCTGCTGCGTGAGGTCAGTACAACATAGTTTTATGAGAAGGATACTCTGTATTGTCAAGCAAGCACTTCACTTTTGTTTACTTTTTCCTATCAGGTTGTATCTCGACGCACCGATTTGAAACTCATAGTTACATCTGCAACCATGGATTCTGACAAGTTTGCATCATTTTTCGGCAACGTACCTATATTCCATATTCCAGGAAGAACATTTCCAGTAGACATATTGTTTAGCAAGGTATGTTTATGTTTTCATTTATTATTTATTCCTTATTTCAGCTGTGACTGCTTATCTGTGAACTGTCTGTCTTTATAAAACTTGGATATAAAAAGGCAATCATCTTGGCTTGCAGTGTGTTTAAGTGAAAGAGAAGTAAAGTTATATTTTTTTCTTCAACATGAAACTTTCAGTTTGTGAGATATAAACAATATATATAGTGTGTGCAAAGTCTGACTGATTTGTTGTGTTGCGCGCTGTGTAGACGCCTCAGGAGGACTATGTGGAGGCAGCTGTGAAGCAAGCATTGCAGATTCACCTCAGTGGCATGGTGGGAGACATCCTCATTTTTATGCCCGGGCAGGAGGATATTGAAGTAAGCAGCACGACTGCGCTTGGGTTTCAAATTGTGTGTGTTTTTTCATGTGGTCTCACAGGAACTAAATATTTCCTTGTTATTGCAGGTGACATCAGATCAGATTGTGGAGCGTTTAGAAGACCTGGAGAATGCTCCTCCTCTAGCTGTGCTGCCCATTTACTCCCAGCTTCCATCTGACCTGCAGGCCAAGATCTTCCAGAAGGTTTTTATCACTAGTGAATGAATTTTGAATTTTTACAGAAAAGCCTGTGCTTCTGAAACCTGGATAACCCTCAGTTGACTTTCTTTCATCACTTGCTAGGCTCCAGATGGTGTGAGAAAATGCATAGTTGCTACAAACATTGCTGAGACTTCCCTCACCGTGGATGGAATCATGTTTGTTGTGGATTCAGGCTATTGCAAACTTAAGGTACCTCAATCACACTGTAAAAGAAAATTGTGAAAATATTTTTATTGTTCTAAATGATGAAAGATGATTTTGCTGTTGCAGTAATTAAGGAAAATGATGCCATTGATATTTACTTGCCTAATTTTTTCTTTCTTTCTTTCTTTCTTTCAAAAGGTTTTCAATCCACGCATTGGAATGGACGCGCTCCAGGTTTATCCCATCAGCCAAGCCAATGCCAACCAGCGTGCTGGCCGAGCAGGACGTACGGGACCAGGGCAGTGTTACAGGTAATACTCAGGCTCTTGTCTGCTTTTGCACACTACGTGTTTGTGCAATCACAAACACATTCATATGTTACATTCCAGGATTTCTGAGCTGGAATTAGTGCAACGTTTTCAGTTTTAGCAGTTTTTTAATCACTTTCATTTTCTTGTTTTCAATACTGAGGGTCTCTATTGTCAAGCCTTCTCACAGTAGGTACATGCAGTCCAGTTTCACATTAATATTGTAAATGTATCTTTGGCTGAATGGTACATTATTCAGAAACAAACCACCCGGGGTTCGAGTTAGGGTTTTATTCTGTTTCTGCTTCCCTAAAAATCTTGCATCATTCTGGTGGAACTGTTTGTTAATGTGTTCACAAATGGTGTTCATGTGTGACATGGTCATGCTTTCAAGATAGTCAGAGGCAGTAAAGGAGCGCGAGTGCCAGAAGCCTAATCTCCAGAGGATTTCATGCAGTTTAACTCTGTTTATATGGCAGGGAAATGTGCCACAGGAGATCCTGTCATAGGTTTTACTTGACCTCTCGCTTTTTTGGCCATATTATAAGTTAAGCAGAGACTGGGTGACACACATACACATAGTGAAGAATTTTGTATTCCTAATGAGCAGTGAGGCTTATGAAAGCCCACATATGTTGAGATAAATCCTACCCACCTGCTCTTAACACATGAGCTCACAAAAATATACAAAGAATCAGTTTTAGAACAGCTTTACACGGCACAGTCGAGGTGTTTGAGTAGCTGCGGATATGAGGGCGCACAGAGAGATTCACGCTGATTTACTCAGCCCGTGTGGAGAATTCTCTGTTCAAAGATTGTTTGAGCTCGTGTGGGTGCCCGCTGTAGGCACCCACACGAGCTCAAATCCTTCAATGTTCAAATCATTCAGTAATTATAAGCACCTACACCAGACAGCTGTAATTGCTGAAAAAGATACTTTAACCCATGCTCAGGAAGTTTCCCTAAATAGATTGTAACTTTTTGAATTTTCCTTTGCTGTTGTTAAATATTTGCATAGTTGTTTTTTTTTTAGTTTTGCTTTTGTACACAGCCACAGTGGATTTTAAAACCATATTAACTGTTTAGGAATTAGAGGTAGTAAGTTGGACAGTTGACATGCAGTTTCATGGTGAGGTAAGACCCGTTCCGTTGTTATTTAGTGACTGAAAGCCATTAGGTTTAAAAAAAACCAAAATAACCTTTTAGAGATAGCAAAAGCTTTAGGAGTGGTCAGATCAACAATCTGCTATGTTCTTTAAAAGAATGAATGCAGTGACCAGCTCAGCAACTTCTAAGAACACTCTTGAGGAGGTAGGTGTATCATTGTCAAAGTCTACAATCAAGAAAAGCCTTGATGATTGGAAATGCAGAGCATCTGCAACAAGGTTCACTGGTTACATTCAAGAACAGCAAGGCTACGTTAGAGTTTGCCAGAAAACAACATTTAATTGAGCCTGCACAGTTCTGAAAAAAAAAATTGAACAGATTAAAGAAAGATTAACTTATGGAGAAGGAAAAGGGACCAAATAGGAAATGTATGGAAAAGTGTGATCTGATGGATACCGCATCATCTTTCAAACATGGTGATGGTTGCCACTGAAATCGGGTCACTATAGTTTATTGATGGTGTGACTGCTCAAAGAAGTAGCAGAATGAATACTGAAGTGTACAGTGCTATACTTTCTGCTCAGATGCAGCCAAATGCTGCAAAACTGATCCGACCATTCTTCACAGTGCAAATAGATAATGACATGATGTCCATGGGTTCTAGACTTCAGGCAGTCATTGACTGCAATCAATTTAATCAGTTTTACTGTAACATCATTTTTAGTGGCTTTAATGTCACCCTTAACTTTGTGTTTTTCTTGTTTGTCTCTCTGTCTCCTGCTCGTCCAGGCTGTACACTCAGAGCGCCTTTAAGAATGAGATGCTGACGACCACCATACCAGAGATCCAGAGGACCAACTTGGCCAATGTAGTCCTACTGTTAAAGTCTCTGGGTGTTCAAGATTTGCTCCTTTTCCACTTCATGGATCCACCACCTGAGGATAACATGCTCAACTCCATGTACCAGCTCTGGATCTTGGGAGCTTTGGACAACACAGGTTTGTGGATTGTGCTCAGTGATCAGTGTCCACCCCCACCCCCCCGCAAATAAATAAAACCTTTACTAGGACCATGTATATTTTGTCAGACTATTTTTTTTTTATTTCTACAATATAGTTTAGTACAATTTAAAATAACTGTTCACTTTTGTCTTTCTATTGATACCAGTTATGTAAATATACTGTTGCAGAAATAACTAAACCATATTCTGTTTATTTGTGCAGTCTAAATTTATTTCTATATACTCCATCTTTGTTGACTAGAACTCTACATCAGTAAAAATATAAACCAAATTTGTCATGTAAAATGAGACCATCTTTTTTTTGTTTGTTTGTTTTTTTTGGGGGTTTTTTGTACTGCCTGTTGTAGCCAGCCGGACCTAGCCCAGACCAGACCTTTTTTCCTGTAGGGCCAGACAATATAAATCATCTTCCTGAAGTGATGACAGAGGATATTGGGTATTTAGGAATTGCATTTCCCCCTGAGCGCTGCTTTGAGCTGATACATAGTGATTGTGACACCACAAACACAGGCATGAGACTAGCGTCTGTAAAGGATGCTGCATTGATAGTGCAGATGCTGCAAACAGGCCTGGAGGAGATAGTTGTGAGGTTTAGCCAGTGGAGTAATTGCCTAGTAACTGATCCTGTGTTTGATTTGACTGGTCGGGTCTCATTTCGGTCTCATCCTTAGCCAGATTCCAGGGGATTTAGGGATTTGGGGATAAGGGGGGGACTTTTGATGATTCCCTGTATGGTGTGTTAACAGCAGATTATCTCTGATTAAGGCTTACCTGCCCCAAACTGGCTTCTCTGCTACTCTGCTTTTCCTCCTCATAAGCTTCTTAGACTCTTTCGTCTAATCATTTAAATCAGAAACTGCAAAGTTTTTGATCTCACTCTATTTTTTTCCCCTACAAGTATTCTCAGCTGTCAGCAGTTCATTCTCCTCTCTCGCGGTGAAAGATAAATAAGTGTCACACAATGCTGGCTTCTCCCTTACGCCAGCAGGCTTTTGATGGAAAAGAAGCTTATCCACTCATCTTAATGCTTGTCCCTCCTACATTCTTTGCATGTCATGTATTTTTTTATATTTTACACATATGACTTTGTCACTGTAGGTTTTTTTTTTTTTTTTTTTAAACCATTTCAGGAGCTTTGACACCTACAGGCCGTCTGATGGTGGAATTTCCCCTTGACCCTGCCCTCTCCAAGATGCTGATAGTGTCCTGTGACATGGGCTGCAGTGCTGACATTCTCATCATTGTCTCCATGTTGTCTGTGCCAGCTATCTTCTACAGACCCAAGGTACAACTTTTTTTTGTTTTGTTTTTTAATTGTTTTATTTGACAGTTGCATTAAGGCTAGAAAGGAAATTTCAGGAAGGGAGCAGCACAAATCTGACTGGTTGCCAAAAAGGGAACTCGCCCACATTTCAAACACACTCTATTTGGCCATCTCATTTGATTCTTATTGCAAAACTGAAGCAAATACTTTATATTATCAAATTATTATGAAGGACGCCGACTCCAAAAAAAAAAAATTGTCATTTTTCACAAAAAAGCATCACAAATCTGCCACGAGTGCTGTCACATGACTTCTTGTATGTGAAAAGGTTTGCTTTAAGAAGCCAGAGGCAGGCATTTGCAGTGTATTGGCGTGCTTTAATGTAATCTAAAGTGCATTTTCCCAGTAGCCTTCTGAGGTACAATTTGGTCCATATAAAATCCTCAACCAGTCAACAAAAAAGTCGCTATGGAAAATGTGTCAGTGTGCAGACTACAGTAACATTGAGGTGCACCAAATATTATTTGGCTGCATGTGATGTTTGACCGTGTAGTTCTCTGGGGCTCCTCTGAGCTCAGACATGTACTGTTCTGGTTCATTCTTGGCACCCTCATAACATTTTTAGCTTTAACCTTTTCAGTGAAAAAAGCTATAAAAATTCACTGTGCCAAACAGAAGACGGACACAGTTGTTGACTAGCAGCTTAAGAATCTGACAATTCTCTCAGGAATTAGTGGGAAACGTAGAAAAAAGCAAACGAAAATGAATGTTGGACTTAGATTTGCCATGTGGCCAGAAACATGACTCCATATAAATGATAATGTTGTAAATGTGCAAATTTGTGGTATAATATTAAAAGTTTCTGCTTTGTGATGATTAGCTGTTGCATTTTTAAACACTAACAAACTCTTTAAAATATTAAACTCAATCTGTGCGCCTTGACAGGGTCGTGAGGAGGAGAGTGACCAGGTGAGGGAGAAGTTCTCAGTCCCAGAGAGTGACCACCTCACCTACCTTAATGTCTACATGCAGTGGAAGAACAACAATTACTCTAGCATCTGGTGCAATGAGCACTTCATCCACACCAAGGCCATGCGCAAGGTCAGGCTTCACCTATTCTCGCTCTCATTCAGTTTACACTTGTTCAGTTTTGTCTGTTCTGCAGAAATTGTGAAGTTTTAATGGTGCATTGCTTGAAATTCGCAAGTTTAGTGCAATGGTATATAATTTGTAAAACAACCAACTGCAAGCCATCAGGTTGGACTTGTTTTCTATTGGGTTCTACTTCCAGTAAATACTGTTTTTGTGCAGGTGCGTGAGGTGCGCTCCCAGTTAAAGGACATCATGGTGCAGCAGAGGATGAACCTGGTTTCCTGCGGTTCAGACTGGGACATCATTAGAAAATGCATCTGTGCTGCTTACTTCCACCAGGCTGCCAAGCTCAAGGTACTTTCTCCACTTACGGTCTCCTCAGTTAATATGTTACACCTAGTGGCGACTGGTTGTGGCAGATTTATAGCAGCATAATTACAGAGTGGTGAAATATCCCCTCTGGCCCCACATTAATGCAGCGGTAAAATCTGAAAGGAAATTTGAAATCATGACTATATAATCAAGGTTCTCAGTTTGACTTATGTGTAGGCAGCTAACCCAAGCAATCATAGTAATGTTGGATATACTTTAAATTTATTTTCCTGCTGTCTAAGGCAGGTGGAGAAGCAAATTAGTCCAGGCGACCTGCTTTGCTCTGACCTTACAGTGCAAACATAGACACAGGCACACTGCAGCAACCAGGATCCTGAACATTTAATTTATTTATGCATGTGTTTGCTCCCAGGGCATTGGAGAATATGTGAATGTGAGGACAGGTATGCCGTGTCACCTCCATCCTACCAGCTCCCTGTTTGGTATGGGCTACACTCCCGACTACATCATCTACCACGAGCTTGTAATGACCACAAAGGTAAAAAGTCTGACGGCTGTAGATTTTTTTTGGCTTGCATTTAAAAAAAAAAAAACAGTTAATGATATTTATGCTGTTGATGTTAAACTTGTGCTTTGTATTTTAGGAGTACATGCAGTGTGTGACTGCAGTGGATGGAGAGTGGCTAGCAGAACTGGGGCCCATGTTTTATAGCATCAAACATGCTGGAAAAAGCAGACAGGTAAGTCAAGACATGGATGGAGCAGCCTGGTGGTGGAAGCTGGGGTGGTGGAGGGGCTGAAACTGCACGCTGTGATGCAGGGGAGCACCGGGCACTCATAGGTCAGAGGGAGAGATGAGAAATTCTGCATAAATATAATAAAATGAATTTTGTGGTGTTTTCCTGTTTTGTTCATTTTCATTCTCACCCCTCAGATTTACCTTGTAACTCATAAATGAGGTCCTGGCTTTCAGATTTTAGTGGGGTTTTTTTTGGTATCCTTCCCAGATTCAGGAGGAACAATGCCGTTCCACCCTGGTCCTGGAACATTGGACCAGCTTTTTATCCTCTTGAGGTTGTGCGAGAGAATTTGGGAGTTTGCCCAACCGTCTACATGTGTTTTGTGTGGGCGGTGCACTGGGAGTACAGGGTGACTGGCCCGTTGCTACACGCCATTTAGTCCCTCTACAGCCGCAGTGAGAGCTTGGTTTGCAGTGCTGGCAGTAAGTCGTACTTGTTCCCAGTAACTCCATCAGGACGGCCCTTTATCGCTGATTCTGTTCATAACTTTTATGGATCAAATTTCTAGTTGCAGCCAAGTGGTGGAGGGTTTCCGCTTTGGTGGCCTTGGGATCACGTCTCTGCTCTTTGCAGATGAAGTGCCTTTCCTGATCTCATCAGGTGGTGACCTCCAGCTTGCAGTAGGGCAGTTTGTAGCAGAGTGTGAAGTGGCTGGAACGAGAACCAGCACCTCCAAATCTGAGTCTATGCTCCTCAGCTGGAAAAAGTTGGAGTCCCCACTCTGGGTGAGGGATGGGTTGTTGCCCCAAGTGGAGGAGTTTGAGTATCTCAGGGTCTTGTTCACAAGTGAGGGGAGAGTAGAGCAGGACACTGACAGACGGATTGGTGTGGTATCTGTGGTGATGCATACATTACACCAGTCCGTAATGGTGAAGAGGGAGCCGAGTGTGAAACCAAAGCAGGCAATTTATGTCCCTACCCTCACTTATGGCCACGAGCGCTGGGTAGTGACTGAGAATACGATTGCGGATACAAGCGGCAGAAATGAGCATCCTTTGAAGGCTGGCTGGGTGAGGAGTTTTGTCATTCAGGAGGGTCTCAGAGCTCCTTTCAGTGTAAGCCCCAGCTGGATGCCTCCTAGGTGAGATGTTTCTTAGGTGAGGTGTAGGCCCAGGATACATTGGAGAGGTTATGTCTCTCAGCTGGCTTGGGAATGCCTCGGTGTCCCCTGGATGAGCTGGAGGAGGTGGCCTGGGAGAGGGAGGTCTGGGCATCTCTGCTTAGACTGCTGCGGCCATGACCCAAACCTGGATAAGTGGCAGAAGATGGATGGATGGATTTTCTTGTTTCAACCTGGAAAGATCCTCATGCAGACACATCTGTATTCCCTTGTGCTTGTAAACATTTCTGTATGTTTCTTTAAACCATTTGTCCGTGTTTCACTTGTAGGAGAACCGTCGCAGGGCCAAGGAGGAGATCAGCAACATGGAGGAGGAGATGGCCTTGGCTGAGGAGCAGCTGCGAGCTCGTCGAGAAGAGCAGGAGAAGAAGAACAACGCTGGCAGCGTGAGGTAAGTCGGCAACAAATCTCCTCTTTTTGGTTCTCTACACGGGCCTCATCCAACAATAGTTCCCCGTGGCCCTCATTTTCCATACACAGTCAAGATTAGAAACGTTTAATTTACCTACCCGGCTGCCAATCCCCTATCTTCACCCCTCCCTCCCTCTCTCTACTCCACCTTTCTCACTCTTCATGATGAGCTTTTCTCACCTCTGGTCCCTCCAGACGAGACAAAAAGAAATAATATTGACTCCTGGCTGACCCCCATTACTGCAGCAATTTAAATTGTGCCATAGCAGAACAGAGAAAGGAGGGGAATGTTCATTTTCAAATTAGACCAAAAAAATTAATTTTACACCCATCTCCAAGCTTTACATAGAGAAATAGGGTTATAAAGACAAATTTAAAAACGTACTTTTATTGTTAATTAATCAGCTGGTTTATCTGTCTTGAGTTTAGTGTGGCCACGTCTGTGACAGATATGTTGAAAATAATCACACTCGAGGTATGGGATTAAGAATTAGATTTAAGAAGAGAAAGCAGGGTGTGTGATAATGAAGTTGAAGGCTCTCCTGGGCTCGTCGGCTGCCTTTGTCCTCAGGCAGGTCTCGTGAGCGTCTCCGCTGAGTTCAGTGTGACCAGGATGAAATATTTTGTTGGGCATGCTTTCATGTGCCAACTGCTTATCACCTGTCTCCCTGCTCACAGCTCAGATCACTGCTGTGAATTAGTAAATGGCCCTGCTGCATGTGTTGTGTATGAATGCAGAACACTGAGTGTTGTTACAATCATACCAGTTGTTACAGTGTGTGATGGGAGCCCGTGTATTTTTATATGAAACACTTAAAAGACAATACCTCAAGTTTGAACTCGCTAAATATAGTCATGTATATTTGGGGTTGATATCAAACCTAAAAAGTGAAAATAATTTTTTAGCAGTGATTTAAGCTCAGGGTGGTGCGGAGGTCAGCACTGTCGCTTCACAGCAAGAAGGTCCTGGGTTCAAATCCAGGCTGGGGTCTTTCTGTGTGGAGTTCTCCCCGTGTCTGCGTGGGTTCTCTCGGGTACTACGGCTTCCTACCACAGACATGCATGGTGAATTGGTGATTTTTAAAGTAACCATAGGTGTGAATGGTTACCCCCCTCTCTGTATTACCCCTGCGACAGACCTGTTGAGGTGTGTGCCCTGTGACAGCTGGGATAGGCTCCAAGCCCCCCGTGACCCTGATTTGGATAAGTGGATGGATTTAAACTCAAACCATCTGTTTTCAGACTGTATACTGAGTGTATTCTGTGATTGACTTGGTCTTCATGAACCGGCTTGTGTTTGAGAAGTTTTGCGTTCTTCTTAATCAAAAAATTCACATTGAACAAATTTCAAATGGATTCAGTCTCAGATCCCTGTTGATTTCTTTATAGGTTGAAAACTGTTTAGTAATAATTTGCTTATAATGTCCCAGCTTGTTTCATCCATTTATGCATTGATAACAGTGACGTAATGATTGATTTTTTTTTTATGTTCTATGTAGGCCTGATACATAACACCAGTTTTTAGTGTTAATAGATTTTTGTATTGTGCAAAAATATCGGCAACCTGTTCACTGTTGGGAAAACAGTTTTCAAAATGTAAAATGCACTTTCAGCAGGTCCAAGCTGACCCTTCTGCTCTTTCAGAGACAGACAGGAGCCAGTTAATAAACAAACAATATTTATCAGACATATTTAATAAATGGTAACAAACTAATTGGGCCAATTTTTTAAATTATTTATTTTTAAAGTTAATGATTTCTTAAACTGCATTTATTTGTACCAAGTAATGTAGTTATCTGTCATGCAGTTAACTCTGTTATGTATTCATGTGTCATATAGATAATCTGTTTTACTGCACTAACTGCATACAAGTCACAAATGATTTAATTATAATAGTTGAAACATCTTATTAATTATATTTAGTCCTTTCAAAAGTAGTCAGTGGGCTAGCTGACAACACAAAAGTTACACAAAACAGACTATTCTTTGTTCAACAATACATTCGTGTTCATTGCTTCTAATGAAGCTACTAGAAGCTTGTGTATTAAAGGAAGCACAACAATTTCTCCCAAAGTGACCGGTAAGCCAAAGAGGGGGGACAGATTGACAGAAGGAGGTTATGGCCTGATGGTTGTAATTGCTGCAGGTGTGTGTGTGTGTGTGTGTGTGTGTGTGTGTGTGTGTGTGTGTGTGTGTGTGTGTTAGCAGGAGGGAGAGATGAGAGAAGTGTCAGTGTCACGCTGCTGTAATTAAAGATGATAGATTGCACTGTCAGAGGTGTCAGGCTCTGCATCCCAACACTCCTCACAGACACACTGGTCTGTCTCTTCATGCTCCTCTTCATGAAGCTAAAAAGCAAAAACAAACAGCTCCTTAACCCAGTGTAAGAAATCCTCAGTGTTGGACCAAACACAGCATTAAAGTATAGAGCTGTTGTTGTGTATGTTGTCATAGGAAGTAACTTCTGTGCACCTGCTTTCCTCCTGATGCAGGGCGGTGAAAATCTGCACACCAGGAAGAAAGGAAGAGGTCCCCATGACCCCCAGACGCACCCCTGCCCGCTTTGGACTGTAAACCTCCCTCTGGGAGCTTTTACTTCCAGCTTCTAAAGAGTTGCTGCCATCCAGATTCGGACCACACCACCACAAGCAAAAGCAATGCAACTTTCACCTATTCGTTCCTCCCAGTGTGGCCATCAGCTGCAGTTCAAGTGCAGACCACTAGAGTGAGAACTTGTATAAGGCACAGGACGCTGAGACAAGCCGGGTTGATCCTCCACCTTTATCACTTTCACTAGCTGTTTCCATGATGCATTTTAAGGAAAAAGGACTGAGCTGATTTTTTTTTTCTCTCTCCATAATCAGTATTTATATGTGCTTATTACTGAAAGGCTTTTAGAGAGGCGTTTATAATAATTTTACCTCCACTAAAAACTCAAACTTGATTTTCTATATTCCTCACTGTATTGTCAGAGTGCAGCTGATAAATAATAATCTGATGTAAGTGTTACGTGTCTCTATGTCCTTGTATTTACTAGTTCTTGCGGTGTTGTGGCTTGAACAACATGTGCCACCTTGAAGTGCTCCTCTACAGACTGAAGCACTATTGAAAATGTACTTGGGACACGAGTGTCTACTGACTCTACAGTTGTATTGTTATACGCCCTAATACTCACAATACACTCATACAGGCTTAGGCAATTGACCTTTTTGCTCCTGTTGACCTCGTTACGGCATCGTAATGTGGCACAGCATTGCCTCATTACTTCACCACGCTGGATTAAATGTATAAATTGTGTCATTTTTATGGCAACTGTGCTCAAAATTGTCCTTTTTTGCTTCCCTTGAAGCAGATGTTAAGAAATTCATATATAAAGGAAACCCTCTTCTGATGTCTCAGCTGATTGGAATTTCATGCAGCTTCAGACGGGCTGGTCTATCTGTAAGAAAACTCTTTAGAGAGGCACATGCTTGGTGAGTCACATTGCTCTGATTTTCCTTTTTTACATGAAACTCAGCTCATGTTATGTTTTTTTCCCCCCTTTCTACATCCTTTGTAAATGAAAAAATAAACATTAGCTATTTTTTTTAATCTAATGTAATTCTGATGCGATTTCCAGCTCAATCGTGCGAAACACGGTTTTGCAGTGGCATGAATAATAATTTGACAAGTAAAAATGATGCAACTCAGTTTTTGCTGTAAATTCTCTGCACGTGACTTTGCTGAATACTTGTGCTTATGTATCCTATTAAAAAAACAAAGTGGTAAGTGATTAATTTAGAAGTCGTTAGTTGTGATCATAAAGCATGTCTACAGTTAAATCGTGTTCTATAGGCAGAGATTGGGCACTGAAAAGGTAACTGCTGCAACAATGTTTGTCTATTAAACAACCAATTAATTGAGTCTTTATTAGGTTTTTCATCATATTTAATAAAAAAAAGCAGCCCTAAAAGTTACAAAGAAGCCTAAAGGAGTCATCTGGGTAAAAAGATGGTTAATAACACATTTAAAATTCAATCAAGAGAATTTGTCATTTTTCTAAAATGTTAAACAGATTTTTCATTTAATTGCAGGTCGATCCTGATGATGAACTAAACTGTTTAGCCGTGTAAGACATGCTCAACAAAGTTTAAGATATTTACTGATTGGGAAACAGCTTCATATTGCAGTGGTTAACACATTTGTCTAACACGTAAAAAAATTCCCAGCTTGAGATCAGAAAGAGAAAAGTACCCGGAAGGACATCCAGCGTTAAAAAAAGGGCCAAATCAAATGTGCGGATTCATCAGTTGTAACAACCCCTCGTGAATAAGGGAGCAGCCAAGAGCAGCTTTGTTAACCTAAAACTGGGAACAGCTGATTAAAACAAACTGGAGGTCGAGAGGCTTGTTTGCACTTTGTCCAATAACTCAATCGCAGCCACATTGACGATGGTGCGAAATTTCCAGTGTCAGCTTCACGTTTGTGAACTGAGGTGAGCGAGGCTGATCAAAGAGAAACAAAAAGCAACATCTGTCCGCCTCCCCCCACTCAGGCACTCACACCCACTTGTGCCACACAGCTACATGTGTGCTGATGTGTTCTGGATGAAGAGCTGGGCTATTAAAGCTGTATGTAAATCTTCAGGTTACAAGACTGTTGAACAAAGCCTCGGCTGGAGAGCCAGCGTCTTTATCACAGTTACGCTTAGATTTTTTTTTTTTTTTTTTGATGTTTCTTAGTGGAAACTTCTCCTGCCAGCTGGCATCAATTTGCAAGGAAAGACTAAACGAAGCTGCTCTGCCTGTGAATTCTACAAATGCACCAACTAGCAGTGTTTCTCCTCTCAGCTGACTTCCTTTGCCTTTCTTGTTGGTCAGTGATAGTCTGTCTCACTGTAACTCTAATGCAAATAAGCACATTATGAGAGTCCCCTAAATCCCCTCAGTTCTCCAAGTCATCTTGATTGAGTGTGGCAGGTGGAGGAGGGGATGGATATAATGGACTCCACCAACTTTAATGAGACAAATCTCAGTTATGGGCTGACATTTTGAAATTGTCCTTGTGAATGACGGTGTCAGCAGTCACCTTTGCTAAAGCTTCCCAGGGATGGTGCCTGTAATGATGGAGGAATTAAAATGGCCTCCACGGCGGTGCATGTAGGAGCCACAGGATTAGGGTGTAAAGCCACGCCTCTTAAATGGGCTCTCCTGCCACACCCCGAATAAAGAAGCTGCCTTTTCATGAAAGTACACTCACCCTCTGCGGACTATACGCTGTCACCCCGAGATTTGATGGAGGGATTATTTTAGCTGTTGACCACTGTGAGATTTGTTGAGATGAGCTGTCTCTCACATTAACTGCCCCGCCCTTGTCTTCCTCTCATTCTTCCCCTCAGTTGAGTGTCTGGTGGCTGACAGGGACAAGCTCTGCTGTCATTACAAACTTAATAAGAGCAGAAGTGAGATTGATGAGAAAAACAGAGGCATCAACTGCTCTTTTAATTAACTCTTGTCCCATAATGGTGCCAGGACAAAGGCACTGAGCAAAGAATGAGACATTTTCTTTCTCCTTCTACCCCTTTCTGTTTTGTTGCCTCGCTCACCCACAATAATGAACAGCCTTCTGGGACCCAATTACATCCAAGGCTGCATTAGGAACACAGCAGGCCCAGTGGAAACTTCAGCTGAGTTTTCCCTCATCCACCCCCACCCTGCCTTCACACGCTGTTACCCTGCTGGAGATGGCCTTCACTTGATTGAATTTTGAATGTTACACACCCCGCACCTCACCCCCGTTTTCTGTAGTCCCTTACCTTCAACAGTTCTAAACCCACATGTGGTTTGTGATGGAAACAGGAGGCAATGTATGCTTGTTGTTAGCTGTCCTTCACTTTAAAATGGCTTTCAGTGAGTGGCTTTGTATACAATGCAAATCGGGAGCGGCAACCGGCGCACAAAAGCTTGTTTCTGTCTGGCGTCCCTGCGAGATACTGGAAAAAAGAAATTTAAAATAAACGAGCTGCGGTATATTTAAACTACACAACCATCGGTTTGATGTGATGTTTTTTTTACAACTACTCACATTAGTGCAAAAGATTATGCCAAGTAAGTCGTAAGTGGGGTTTTTGACACACACACACACACACACACACACACACACACACACACACACACACACACACACACACACACACACACA
>JAVDPK010001246.1:69236-115999 GCA_034780415.1 Cichlasoma orientale | reverse complement strand
ACACACACACACACACACACACACACACACACACACACACACACACACACACACACACACACACACACACAAAAATGTAATTAGCAACAAATGGAATTATTACCATGTTTTAGAAGACAAAAAGCATTTTTCCTCATCACTAACAATATGGCAAAAAAACCCAAACAAACCAAAAACAAAACCAGTACTTTTCCTTTAAAATTCAATTTAAATCATGTTTAACGCTCCAACAATGACGCTGCCATCGTGTTTAGCAGAGCGAATATTTGCCATGTTTACCATCTTACTTTAGGGTTTGGACTCTCCTGATGGGAACGTGATTAGTTTTGCAGGAAGTTCTTGTTGGACTCCTCGAAATAATTCCTCTTTTTAAAAATTATTAGTTATCTTATACTTTAAGATAACTAACTTATACTTATTATATACTATTTAGGCTCGGTGGAGTCCCTCACATCATCTTCTACCTCCCTTTAATCCAGCTTTTTTGTGATTGGCTGCCCCTCATGAAGTTTGAGGCAGGTAGGTGGGGCTTCCGTGCACTCAGCATTAGACCCAAAAATGATGAGAAAACAAAAAAGCTCTCCCTTATTATCTGAAACGTTGCCATGTTCAATATCCACCACTGTAATACTTATACTGTAATATTTTGCTTCCAAGGAGCCAGGTTCTCTTGTAAATTCGAAAATGATCTGAATCAATAGTTCTCCGGGAATTATGAATGCACAAAAGTACTGTCAGATTTTAATCTAGCATGCAACATCATCTGAAAAGTGTCTGATGGGCAACAGCGTCTTTTTCATCATGACAATGATTTCAACAAACTGCCAATGCAGTAAAAGCATACCTGGATAGAAAAACACACAATGGTACAGCATTAGTCATGAATTGGCCTCCCCGGAGGCCGGACCTCAACATTATTGAAGCAGTGTGGGATCATCTTGACTGAGAACGGAACAAAAGGCAGCCAACATCCAAAGAAGAGCTTTGAATGTCCTTCAAGAAGCCTGGAGAACTGTTCCTGAAGACTGCTTAAAGAAATGACAAGAACATTTCCCTAAAAGAGTTCAGACTGTATTGTAGAATAAAGGTGGTCCTACCAAATATTGACTTTTGAGCTTTTTATAATTGTACAAACCAAAATGCTTCTATTTGAGCTCACACTGTGTCCTCTATGATGATGCTGACGAATCAAATGAAGAGGACACAACCTGTCTGGAATGGCACGGTAGATTCAAGTTCTGTGGGAGAATTTTAATACGTTTTAACGCTTTTACAATAAGCCAGCAATTAAATGAACTTTATACAGATTAACTTTTGTTTTTAAGAATGTTTTTTTGCTTGT
This sequence comes from Cichlasoma orientale, assembly GCA_034780415.1. NCBI lineage: Eukaryota > Metazoa > Chordata > Actinopteri > Cichliformes > Cichlidae > Cichlasoma > Cichlasoma orientale. The sequence continues at coordinate 114,657 of JAVDPK010001246.1, read as the reverse complement.
TTGTTTTGCATGAAGCCAAACTGAATTTTACCATTGAAACAAACATATTTGCTCACAGAAGCAAATGGTGAGAAATTTAAGAGTGTTGCAGCATTCAGTAATGTTTTTACTGGTCCATTGTCTTATCCCTAACCAGCACTTTGTGTATACTGTACTACCGTGCTTGGTCTACCTCCCTGTGGATTGCATGGTTACTAACAGCTCATCCACTATTGCTTAGGGGTTATATTTTATTCTAGAAGAAAGACTTTATACTGTCAAACTCAGACATCCCATGTGATTGAAGGCCGATGGGCATGGAACTCTCAGAGCTGCCCTCAAAGCTCCAACAATGCCTGCTTGTGGTGGGTGGAGTGGAAGAACAAAGGCAGAGTTGTTAGGGTTTAGATGCCTTTATTATTCTTTTATTTGGATGCAATTTCTTCTCCATCTGGCCACATTCATTAAGATTTCGGCTACATTGGCTTGTGGGTCTGTTGCTCTAGGAGAAGTTGCTTTTTGTGACTCAGAACAAAAGTGCTCCACTTTTGTTTGCAGAAAACAATGTAAAGAAACTTAATCATGAAATATAGATTATTATTACTTTAAGATAATTTATTCAACTTAATAACACTAAAAACTATTGATGGGAATCAGAATATTCTGACAAAAACAAAAAGCACGGCAAACATTTATATTTATATTCCACCTACATAGTCTGGTAGTACAGAATTGTTTAACTATTTACATTTATATACATTTAGCTTGCTGTTAATTCCACATGAAAAACACTTACAGAAGACTGAAAATATCACGAAATCTCGATGAGGTTAACCGTCCCTTGAACTGGAATGGTGCAATCCATCCATTCCAAGAACTGTCCAAATTGGAAAGGTCTCTCTCTTCGTTCAAGGACTAAAGCCCCTCAAAGTCCCTTCAAGGGCAAGGTAAGTTCAAGGACAAGATCTTTAGCAGAAACTCTCCCATCCAGCTGCCAACAGTCACAGCAGCTGGATGCACAAATGCTGGCAAAGGTTTTCAGTGACTCCTCTCCTCTTCTGTAGGCTCTCCTCTCGTCTGCTGCAAAAGCACAAGAGACATACATATACAATCAGATTTCTCACGAAGGATCTGGTATTTTCAGAGCCTGAATCATACTTCATATATAAAGGTAAGCAGTCTTGGCCTCTGCTGCTTCACTTTTTCAATCAAAAGACCTAACTGTCAGAGTACCTCTTCATTAAAAGACACAAAAGGTCTCAAATATTAAATGCTCAGCTACATAAAGCTTCTTTCAGCTACTCCCTTATTTGCGAGGCGTCGCCACAGCCGATGGATCCACACATTTGATTTGGCACAGATTTTTATGCCAGATACCCTTCCTGACAACCCTTCCAGAGATCTGTGTCCCCTCCCGGTCTTGAACCTTTCTCCACTGTGGAGAGTTACTCAGCAACACAACGACGGCTTAAATAAAATAGCATTTTTTTTTTTTAATATGACAGTGAATCATGAGTATACTGAAAAATCTGACCAAACAATCCTCGTACCCTTCTATACATTTCAGCCCAAATGATGCTTCATATGCATCGCTAACCTCTGTCAGTCACGTCTTTTTAAGCTTGTCACTCGCACAAATTTTATTCTCGAGTGACCCAGCAGTGCGGTGAGTAAATCTCCAGCGGGCGCCGTGTCACCGAGGCCCGGTCGATATACAGTAGCCGAAGGGAGAAAACATCGACTGTCAGCTGACTAAATCACAAGAGCTAAAATCCCGCTGTAACAATGCAGCCCAAATCCCCAATCAGCAATCACTTGTTATGGTTCTTTTTGTGTCAAAACATTCCCTCATTACACGACTGGACAAAAAGGTTGATGGCTTTCTCATTTGTAAAACAGGTCTCTAACCAGATGTAAATTCTAACCAAATGCAAATTTGCTCTGCTTATTCTGGCCAAGTTTCGACAGCGTCCCAATCCCTCTTAAGCTTCTTGTTGACCGCGTCTGCCAACTCTGTGTACACAATTGGCTCCTCAGCTATCCCGACTGCATTGTTAATGTCCGCTCTTTTGTACTGCTCAATTCCACCAGAATAAACAGAATCACACGTGCAAAATTATTTTTTTTAACACAGATAATTAGCTGAAGAAACAATCCCGACTGTGAATAATAATGTGCCTCGGTAACATTATAACTTTTAAGCATGGGAAAAGGAGGAATTTGAATGCCAAGGGAAATGAGCTTATCAAATAAAGCTTGAAAATGTGCAGTGAATGAAATGAGTCAATCATTTTAATGTGAGATGGGAGCCCTGAGGAGAATAAATAAGCAATCGTCACATCACGCAGGGAGAACAAATGAGCATGGTACACAATTAGGCAGGGTCACATTCTGCCAGAGCTGTGAGCGTGGGATGGGCTAATGAGCTGTGTGAGGGAGTGTGTGTGTGTGTGTCTGTTTGTGTGAATATGAAGAGAAAGGAGAAGCAGGAGATGATAAAAAAAAAAGAAGAAGAAGAAGAAAAAAAGAGGTGATACATAGCACTCAAAATTCTGATGTACACACTAAGACAGCCAGACACACAAGCAGCAAGTGAGGGGAGAAACAAAGATAAAAGTAAAAAGGGGCTGGTGGAGAAACGGATGGGCTATCAGATGACTTGGCATCTGGGGCAAGTAGACATGCAGGTAGACAGAGGAATGGGCAGGTATAGCAGCCAAACAGACAAAAAGAAGAGAAGTGCCTCAGAAGGACCGCGGCACAGCTTTCAAAGGCGACTCATAGTTATTAACTATTCAATCACATAAAGGAGAGCTGAAGGCGTGAAAGGTTGCGGACCGAAGCACTTTTGCTTCAGTGCATTAAGAGCCTGGTCCAGCACTCGGTCTGCGTGAAAGAGAAATAGATTGCCTCCTAGGAAGATGACTGCTCAAAGGAGCTGGATTTTTCTCCTTAATAACAGCAATCTGCTGTGAAAATCTAATCCCAAGTACCATTTACACTGAATCTAGATAACTTCTGCTCGAAAAAGCGTACAATATGAATTTTTCATTCCTTGATATACAAATAAACAGAACAAGCCCCCCCCCCCCCGACCCCCACCCCCAAATCAATCAGGGGACGCTCTCAAAGTAAGTGAACTGGAATGGCAAATTGTTAATGAATACCATGCTGCTAGAAATGCACATTTTAAAGTAGCACTGTGAGTACATTGTACTGTGCCGAAATGAAAATGTAACTCTTCTAAAGAGCGTAAAACACATTTGATTGTACAGAAATGGGGGCACGTGACCTTTTTGGTCATGATAACGGAAAATCTTGAGTGAAATTCTCGCAGTGTTGATAACCATATACAAAAAATAAGCCAAGCATGGATACTGTCCTTCAATTGAAGTAATAGCTCCGTCTCTGCCATTAAAGTCAGATATGGATGCACCCTTTAAGCCCCCCCTCCTCTCCTCCTCGCTGGCCTAATTCCCCCTCCTCAGTGGTGGATAAGAGGGATCAGAAATGCATCCATATGCATGGCAAACTATCTGTAGAGGGGATGTTAGGTCTCAGCCTGGCCAGCTTTCTGAAAGTATTGGTAATGACACTTAATGAAAGCTAGGGAGCTGGACTATGAGAGGGAAAGCCTTTCCCCAGCCCCCACCCCGCATCCAGACCAGGCCTTCAGATGCCATAAATAAACAAACATGCTGCGTGAGAATAGATGTGCTATTTTCCTAGCTTCTCCCATGCCATTCCATCCCTTATTTATCTATGTATTATTATTCCCTGTATTTCTGCTTTGCTTTTAAGCCCAGATCTGTAATCCTGGCTCCCTGCAGGCTTTCTGAATGGCCCAAAACATTAGCTGGACGTTGCTCCAGTAACCCTACAGCCCCTAATGGGCTCAGTTTTGCATCTGTACTCTACTGCTCTCCACAAATACACACAAATGTAGAGCCGCCAGACCTAAACTAAGTAAATGTTCTGACATGTCATACATCTCCTCACAATTACTAATCACTCTACTTACTATACCTTTCCTAATGGACTGGCAAACTCTACCAAAACCCTTCTAGCCCTAGTTAAGCTGTCATATTTTTAATTGCACTAGATGGCATACAAAGTAGCGCTTGTGCCTCATGCGATGCATTAGATATGGCTGAAACTGAGAAGGTAAGGATAGAGAGGGCGCTCTCGCTGCAGTGATGCCTGCGTAGAGGAGGGTGGCGGGGTTCAAAGTAAACACAAGGAATGAAGGGATAGAGAGGCTCTTCTCAGCACAAGCCCCTAATCAGTACAGTCAACACATGGCAGATTGGGTTCACATCTTTCTCCCCTCTCTCTTGCACCACCTCTGTCCTTCCATCACCAAAAACTTATCCCCCGAATCAGCCCCAATTTCCCTGCTTTCAATTTGAGGGGATGTCAGATAACAATGTGTTGCAGGCAAATACCGGGCAACACAGACTTGGCTTACTTTGAGGCAAGGTGATATTGGTTGAGAAAAGTGGAATGAGGCTTCAGCTGGGGGGGGGGGGGGGGGGGATACCATTCCACAACTAAATAACTATTTCTCAAGCAACACATAAAATTCATATTTTATTTAGAAAATGTTCCACGTTTCCATGGTGATAGCTGAGTGACATGTTTACTTAAAGTGTCCTATGGGGTTTTGGTGAACACTAAAAGCAACCAACACCAATCCGTCTGTCTGGCAAGAGGAGAGAGTGTCCTTGGGTCAGTTGGGGGAAAAGTTTGCCAACTCTGGAGGCTCAAACTGTGCCAGGGATGCGAGACCTCATCCGACGCTGACTTTCCATGTCCTCTGATCACTGACTGTCCCTTTGCCACCCAACATTTCCCAGCTAACTGCACAAATGTGTCTTCAGTGTTAACAAGCTTTAGCCATCAGTCTGGCTGGGCTGGGGCACACGCGTGAGGTGGACGCAAACTGGCTAGAGAGGAACAGATTATAGTGGGGTGGGGGTGGGTGGGGGTCATTGTGAGTGCAAGGAGAGGAGAAGTGCTAAACATGGCTGTATGTAAAAGGAGAGCCCCTTCTCTGAGATGGCGACAGAAATGTGCTGGGGCTGCATTAGCAGCAGGACCCAGAGGCACAACCCATGGGGGAAGCAGACTTCAAACACTGATGCGCAGCCTGTTCAGGGCTCTCAGGCTGCTGATTTCACAGCCCGGAAAAAAAAAAAAAACACAGACCATTAGCCACACAAACACACTGAGACCTATGCTAATCCCAGAACGAGGAAAAAAAATCAACATGACAGCCAATAAAATCTGGGGAAGTTATGCAGCATCTTTGTTTTTCAGTGTCTGTGATGTGCTGGTGAGTGTTTCTATTGACCCATGTTTCAGATGAGCCACTCCAGGAACACTCATGCTCCATCTGAAAGCTTGCTTCTTTGTCACTGACACCCTCTCTGGAGTCAACCAGAGCAAAAGCAGAGAGGGGCTTGGATAGATTTGCCGCCCCTCATTTTGAAGAGAAACGGGGGTCTTCGCTAGAAGTATGAGTTTCACCAAGTCATGGACTGTCTCAGATTTGAGTCTGCAGTGTCTTGGTTGTCAGCTTGGCGAGAGGACGCAGAGGGAAGGAAGCCCACTAACTTGCAGATGGATACTCCGGCAGGGGTGGCGCTCGGACAGCCAGCAACTTTTGCTCTGTGTTGTTTCTCGATGAAGCAAAGCAGGTGGCAGCTCATGACATGCTGCTGAACTCTGTTTACTGTAATACCCATTATATCCAGTATCAGCTGCTCTTTAAACAGGCTCCACTGTATGACCTCTTCTGATTTACAGTTTTCGGTCTGTTTCACCGCTGGACGCACTGCAGCTACAATATTTTTCCTCAGGTGAAAAAGAGTGAATGAAGTGTTTATATGCTCTTAGTTAACGACACTTCACAGCTCACGCTGACTCTAAATCACCTCTTCTTCTGTACATTTATACCACATTTAAACTCAGTAATACTACTGCGATATTATACCACGCTGACCCAATCATGGTGAGAAATGTTTTTGTTTTTCTGTCTGATTTGCACTACAAAAAGGGACAGTACCATAAATGTGCACGAGTAGAAGTGAGGAGTGGATGCCGTATTCTGCCGTTCATTTCTGGACAAACTTCACATTTTACAGTGTCATAATTTTCCATGACAAAAAAATGTACAATTATTTTAAACCAAGAGGTATTAGAAAATAATTAAATAAAATAAAAAGATAAATAACAATGAGATTCAGTAATCAGGCGGCACAGTGCTGTGGTGGTTTGGACCACTGCCTCACAGCGAGATCTTGGGTTTGAGTCCAGGCCGGGGCCTTTCTGTGTGGAGTTCTGCATGTTCTGCATGGGTTTTCTCTGGGTTCACCGGCTTCTTCCCGCAGTCCAAAGTCATGCATGGTGTTAGGTTAATTAGTGATTCTAAATTGGCTGTAGGTGTAAACGTGAGTGTGAATGGTTGTCTGTCTCTCTGCCTCTCACTGTGTCTCCAGCCCCCCAAAACCCTGAGCTGGATAAGCAGAAGGAAACGGACGGATTGATGACCTGCACCACAATAATTGTAGCTTTGAGTGCATACCTAGATCTTCTCCCCCGCTGTCTACTCATTAAGCTAAGCTTTGACCTCAATTTGCCGATTCCATACCCTCTCACAGGTGAGCCTGTAAATACAAAGAAAGGAACACAAACAAAAAGGTGCACTGATCTTCTGTTTCAACTGAGAATAAACTACAGAAATATAACCCTCCTATCTCTACTTTCTCTTTCTTGGCGTAGACAACTGATCTTAGTTCTTTGCTCCTTTAGTTTCAGTGCCAGCTTTTCATTTGCTCGCCTGCAGCAATGTTGGGATGTGATAAAAATGTGCATTAGCTATTGTTGGGATAAAAACCAATTACTACAAAAGTTCAGAAAGATCTTAAGAGTAGAAGTATTTATTAAAGCATCCTTGCTTAAATATCGGGACTGAGTGGGTTACAGTGGAAAGCTTCTCGTGGACACATGAACAGTCTAACTGAACACAGTGCCTCTACCTTGTACTGGGACAGACAGAGGAAGCGAGAGATGGGGAGTAAAGGACAAAGGCAGTGGGAGGGAAGTAAAATATAAAAATCCCAAGGATCTGTTTGAGTAGCAGAAATACTGCTCTGCAGTACTTCTTTTTTCTCCTTGTTTTTTTGTTACAGACTCAAGTCTGTGAAGTCGTATAAATAAGGCACAAAGAGGCACCGAGGAGCATTTAGAAAAACTGGTTATGATGTGGACTGAAAAGACTTATAGTGATAAGAGTGACATTAAGGGCATAGCTGAGTCTTAGAGATACTATCATTACCTTTATTAAAATGACACACAACCCCCACAGTCCCAGCAGTGCCTCTACTAGACGTGGCCTCGTTGCATGTTGAGATCTGCAAGACCACAAGCAACGCAAGACAATAATGAATGAGAATTATGAAACAGTAACAGCGTTTTAATTGGGTGCAACTGTCTTGTTTTTACAGCAGGATTAAAAAGAGAACACAAGTGTAAGAAATAAAGTAACAATAATTTTAGTTGACCAATGAACACATTTCACTGTATCACAGTTTAAACTGTAAGTCACTTGAATGCCATACCAACCCAAGGAACTATACTTTTTGTTTTTGGGTGCACAGGGAACACAATAAAGTACAAGCATGTCTCTATAACGCTTTTGCACCAAGATATTGTCGTTGCCATTTACACCCCTGCACACCATTCCTTTTGCAAGCTGATAAAGCCCCTTTTTAAATTAATGTTAACACTTCTTTATTATTCCACTCAGCAGTATAGTCTGCTTACAGTGAGGAAGAGAGCCAAAGCAAACTAAAGGAAATCCCACTGTGTCATTTACAAAATCTCATCTGCAAGGCCAGCAACATTGTGGGTGTGGAGCTCGACTCGACTCTAAGTTACTGTCAATATCGGGAAATCCTTCACACCGTATCCACCTTGTGCTGGACAGCCACAGTTACATGTTCATCTTTCATATTCATAATTATTCTGATTAGGACTGATTCTGATTAATGAATGGCACACATTGGGTGGCATTTTAAAATATTATCCTGGCGCTGACGTCTTTCAAAGACTTGTTTTGATATAACAGACTTTAATAGACTTTAAGACAAAAATCTATCCGCAACCTGTCAGTGACTTCCCTGATGTGTCACTCATTTGCCGAGCTTCAGCCGCCCCATGATCGTCTCCTGCTATTCAGAGAGATGGTGGCTGTGAGCACACCAGCACCATCGCAATGACCTTTCCACAAGCCCAGGGAGCACGCAAAGCAGAGGAGAGGCAATAAAAGTAATGAAAGAAGCAAAGGCAATTAAAGTGGTATGTGTGAGGGGAGTGTGGCGGAGATGAGCCTAACTGGAGGCAGGCCTGGAATCAACTACAGCTCTATATCCCCTGTAATCCCTATGTGATCGCAGAGCAACCCCGGTGTGCTCCCAGTCTGATCATCCTCTTGCAGCATTCACCAGCTAATCTGTGAAAAAGGACAGCAATGCACATACACTCTACATGCACGCACACACACACACACACGCGCGCGCGCACACTTATTAAAGTCATAAGATATATGCACATCTGTGCACATATCACTGAAGTAATTATTACAGTCTGGACACAATATATACTGAACCACAAAGTAAGGAAACTACTAAAAATATACTACTCAACACAAACGCATTCAGGCTTACGTGCACACACACACACACACACACACATTTAGTTCTACTGTAGAAAATGAGTTGCTCTCCCTCCCGCCCTCTGCAGCGCAGTGCTTCCTCACGGCCAGTGAGAATCATTAATGCCCTTCCTCTGATGCTGCCACACAACCAACAGCAATTATTTCTAAAAGCAAAAAGTGAAAACAGCAAACACACAAATATACACGACACATAATCATTAATTTTTTTGTTGCTGTTGTTGTTGGGCTGGCTGTGTGGGGTTGACGAGGTGGCAGAAGCTTGGACTTAATTTTCTCTAGCGGAGTTTACTGACCGCAAAATGACAAGGATGCTTTTGCTAAACTAATTAAGAGGCTGCAGAGCTGCTTTTACCATGTGACACTGACAGCACTTAAGGAAGATGACACCAGGCCTTCCAGATAAGCCGGAGATGTGCTCCTGGCTCAGGAGTCAGCGCACACATACGAACACACGTAGAGGAAAGAATACATGTGCTTGAAATCATGCATGCAGTCACAAACATCAATAAAAAGAATGGCACTGAAGAGCAAATAGCAAGTAACTGTGTACAAAAGAAACCACACACCAAAACAAATATATAACTAACAAAACACAAATACAAAGGGTCTGCAGTGTTGAGGTCTCTAGCTGGCCAAAACCATGCACTCGCCAGCTGTTAATATGAAAACACATTTAATGCTGCTGCTTATTTACGCCTTGAGTCCAGAAAAAGACCTCATTATGTTATCAGCTTTAGGAACACATACAAGGGCAAAGTTATGATTCTCCCCTTTTCTTGACAAAAGAATCTGATCTTGCCTGTAGTGTACAATTAGTGAACAGAGTGACCTGTGGAGGCCTACTTGAAACAGGCTGTGCAGTCCATGCTAATGACCAAAAACGCTCTGCAAGGGGCTGGCGTTGCACCCCTCCATCAGCTCTGGCTATCTTAAAAAGATACCACTGTTGAGAAGCACGAGATGAGACTTCTTTTCTCTGCTATTATAAAGCACTCACATCAGTGCTGCGCTTGGGGCTTGTGGGGCACTGGCAGCTCAAAGTGCTGCTTAAAGAAGGGAGAGCTGGTGTGTAACTAGGCCTGATCAGTATCAGCTGTGGTCCTGGCTGCTTGGATTCTGGGAGCAGTTCTGGGTGAGTGTGATTGCTCTGAATCACCATGTTCGAGTCTGCTGGTGGTCTGTATTTTGATCATCTCTTTAGTTTTAAGCTTAGCCCGCTCCTGCTGGCCTTCCCTCTCAGCTGGAAAATCCTTTGCTGCAGATGAGACGTAACACGGGGAAGACTTGCCACCCCACGTTTCTTCCCTGTCTCTCACAAACACACACACGCTGTACTCAGTGGCCTATTTGTTAGGTACATCTGTGAACTCAGCCTCTCTCAAACAGGACGTCTTAAACTAGAACCTATGCACCTACCTATGAAAACACATGAACAGCATTATGGTGCATAATGGTGATAACAATAAACAAAGTTTATTAATTTTCAGCTGCAGTGTGTAACAGGGTGTCCAAAATGAATCTGGTAAGCATACTCTGAGTCCTGTTTTCCTCTTTCTACATTGTATCATTTGATACAAAGGATGAAATAAAGCAAAAATTAAACACTGACACATTTTTTGTACCTCTGCTTTGCGTGGCCTTTCTGCAGATGAACCACACCGACCTCTGGATGGCGCTCTGCAGCTCTAGGACACGCTCCCGGAGACTTCTCGCAATCCTCTACCAGCTGCAGAAACAGATAATGGACGGCTGTCAGTTATGCACCTCTGTCCTCATCTCCCCTTAATCAGCTCTCTCATCTCATGGAGCCAGATCTGGGAGTTTCACGTAGGACTAAGTTTTACAGTCACGTTCCATCTTAACTCTGTGGCGAAGATTTTAAGCACATAGGTAGGCAGATGAAAGATACCCCTTATATGCATGAAAGAGATCAAATTGGGATTAAGGAGATTAATTTCTGATGGTAATTGAGAGAAAAACTTTTTCATCAGATTTATCTAACTTTCCAAAAGATGTCAAATGTGGTGTGATTTAATTTGCTAACAGATGAATGGTTGGCAAATTGCTGTGCTTCAGGCTTGTGTCCCTTTGGTTGGTGTTAAATCATATATCGTCAAGTTTCATGACTTCAGAAAATCTGACTCATTTCTCTTGGCTTCCTCTGGGGTTAAAAAATAATTACTAGTTTTGAAACACAAATTCAGACTGAAACTAATTCAATTTGGGAGCATGGCTGGAGGGTGACTGAGTGGTGTATGGATGGTTCTAGCTAGGCTTCTATCAGGAGACAAGCGTGGGAGAACAATCCCCCCTTCAGAGATCACAAAATGACCTTGGAACTCAAACAGTTCAGCCACTCAGATGGGATCATGAAATCATGGTCTGTTGTGGGTGAATGTCATAAATAGATGGATAAACACATAAATACTGACAACATTATTTTGTTGTCACAAAAGTGGTAAAGCATCACATAGTTAATGTCTCTCTACTTCTCCGTATGAATGCATTTATGTTCACAGATGGACCTCAGATCATTTCAGGAGAATCCAGCTGGGACATTGTCTGAAGTTGCGATTTACGGTCACCGATGCAACAAATCATTTTGTAAAATTTCTTCCCTCCTAGATATCGCAAGATCATCTGTAAGTGGTTTTATTGTAAAGTGGAAGCAAAGAAAAAAAACCCCACAAGTTACAGAGGCAGATACTAACCGGATCCTGATTACATTCTGCGACAGTGTAACTTAAGCTGCGTCGACATGGGGAGCGATTTGCCCTCCACACGCCACTTTGAAGCTGACGGCTGGACGCCAGGTTCCAGGCTCCGGTTGCCTAGGTGACTCTTTACTACCAGGTCACATGTCAATCAGTGGTATCCAGTGCTCTCATTGCTTCGATCGCCTGCCTGGAAGTTGAAAAAAGTTTATCTTGCGTCCCGCCTATTTCATGTCACCAGCAGTTATTTCACTCGTAGACGCTTGAAGTCGCTAAAAGTCATTCACTTTTTTGGTGGCTGGTTGCCTCATTGCTGTGAATTGCTTCCAGCTTTAGCAAACGAAAACTTGGTAATTCCCTCAAGACAGCACACAGCATTATAGGAGCATCTTGTCAAGACCCTGAAGTCACTCTCTGTCTGCTTCCTTTTCCCCTCTGTCCCATTTTAGTGATCATTCTGACCTGTTATTCCTGTTGCCTGGCTTGTTTATAAGGCATACTTTAAATTTAGCAACAACATTTGGAATTAAAGACTTTATGTCAAAATATCATCAAAAGGAAATGGACTGGAATGAAGTGGGGGAAAAAAAATGCAAATATTACTGAAATGAAACCCAATACTAAACACCGTAAACACAAATCAAAGGTGGAGTGATTCAAACCTTTGGTTTAAAAGCCAATATTGCCACAATTAATGGAACAGAAGAGGAAAAAGATTTAAATCCTGATAAGATTCGAGCAGATAAAACATGCACAGCCAAACCAACTGTGTGTTTACAGAGCAGTACACTGAGACACTTGCTTCAATCAATATATCGATGCTTTGTAATAGGCTCTAAATGACTCAGGCTAGAGACTGCTGGGCAGCAAACCTCACTGCTTCTGTTTCTGCAGTTGATTTCAGCACAGGACATAAAAGACTACCTGAGAGTGCTTAGAAAACTAAACTATGTCAAACACCAAATGCCAAAAAATGTTTGCTGACTCAAATTGCATAAATGTCAGCAGCAGAGTGGATTGTCAAAGCGTGTCCCATAACAAACTGCAGGTTGCCACGCCGCACTGCGATTGGCTCGCTGTCATTCTGATATAGCGTGGATCCTTATTCGCCATGTGTATAAGATGAGATTGGAGTGAATTATTTGTTAAATTGTTCAAATTTAGTCTATCACACATTGCCTGTGATAGACTGGTGATCTTTCCAATGTGCACCCCACCTTTCCCCCTATGACAGGTAGGCTCCAGCCCCCCCCACGACCGGTACTATTTCCCTGCTTTAAAACAAACTTGAGGGGGTCCTCGTTGTTTAAGGGTATTGTCTTTCACTGAAACTGCTTTGCAGTTGGTCCCTAAAAAGGATGCAGCAACATGGCTCTGATCTGAGCTTAAAAAACCTTGATTGCAGGAATCCCAGACTGTAAACAGTATGAAAGCAGCTGTACAGATTGTGGTCTTGTTATATCTAACGAAATGGTAAGCAAACATTAGAGCTTTTCCATTTTTATACACAGGGGATTAATATTGTCACCGGATGAGCACAAATGATCCCTCACAATTAAATAACATGCCAGTCCACCAGAACTGGAAATGCAAGCTGGAACCTGCCCGTTCTGTGATGGAGCAAAAATATTTTGAATGGGAGTGTGACCATACTTTTAGGGTTAGGGCACCAACAATTCACTGCAAATTTTCCAAACTAATGACAACAATAATTTCCTTTGAACAGTAAGCCAAAGTTCACTGAACACTTACAAATCAAGATCTTAAAATTAACTTCTTTGACACATCTCTTAATTGATTTCTTCTCTATTCAGCCGAGCCACAGGAATTAAAGTGCTGTATGTCATGCATGGAACTAAATCAATATAGAGCTCTGTGTGTGAGAGTGTGTGTGTGTGTGTGTGTGTGTGTGTGTGTGTGAGTGTGAGTGAGAGAGAGAGAGAGAGAGAGAACAGGAAAGGTTTAAAACTTTAGTGAGAGGTTTTATTTATTTCCCATCATCAGTCACTGGAGATGAGGTGATAGAGCCAGAATCAGAAAAGTATGTGTAAGAGCTCTGACCAGGGTCTCTTTACCAGGTGAAGAAACAAATTAAATTTCCAGGGGTACGCAAACTCAGTGCCCTCTCTTCCTCCAACATTAGGACCACAAAGACAGGTAGGACCCCTCACAAAACCGACAGAGGCTAATTTTAAGGAAAAGGCTGGCGAGTCTTCTGGAAAGCCCGTTTCTGTTTCCAGCTTTACTTCTAGATTTCCTATGAGATATCATTTCCAGCTATGGAGTAGTTTAGAGAGCACTAAATGCTCACAATATGCTGTGTCACTGACCATGTACACATGTGTCAGGAGCTACTGGTGGTGAAGGATACTCTGGGAAAAGCCTGGAGCTTTTCCAATGCTCACCTCCCTGTCTTCCATTGACAAGCGAGGTGAAGTAACAGCTAATCGATGGCTAGTGAATTCCCTGTACACCCCCCCCGCCGAGCTGATCAATATTCCTGGCAATTAGAATCCCCTATCTGCATGGCTGTAGGGACCTTGGGGTGGCTCGCCAGCCCACAAACACCCAATTTAGTCCTCAGCCTATCACTTAATTACTAAATCCTTCTTAATGCCTATTGGCAGGTGGCGAGCATACTCACAGCAGCCCCATCGGTTGACTGAACACGAGACCTTTGGCAAGGTGGTGGTTAAGATGCTCCTGTCCCACTTCAGCCGGCCAGTTAAACATCTGATTTCACACGGGGCCTCCGACCTGAAATGATCCGCCTATTGAGTGATTGGCCCACACATGGATGGTGTGGAATGGGATGAATGGGGGGGGAAAAAACCCGGAGAACACTAAGAGTCAGCGCTAACACAACTGTGTGCCACAGGTCTGTGAGATCCACAGTAGAACCCTTAAGAAGTTCACGGTAAGATAATTTCATGATGCTGTTCTTACTAATTAGGAATAATATAGATATAAATGAGATTTTATGGTAATATAGCATGGAATACAGCATACCTGCAGCTTTGCAGTTAATGCCCTGGAGCTACTCAGTTGTTGTAACCTCTGCCAGCTCCTCCTATGGCTGTTGATGCCCACCTACTGACAACAAAGTCCTCTCCACCTGTCAAACAAGTCCTTGGGTGGATATATCCATTACAGCCATTTTAAAGACACATCTACAAAAGAAATGTATACAAAAATGAATGCATAGACTTTCACACAAACACATATCCCAGATACACATTTGTCACTGCTGGAAACCTTCCCTGGATAACACTTAAAAGTCTTTACAAAGTATTCACCCAACTGCTTTATACAGACCCCCCCCAGCAGGTACATTTACTTTTTAAAAGAATTCAGTATTTTTGTTTGACGGCAGCTTTTTCTGAAGCTTCAGAGACCTTATTTGTATTTTCTTCATTGAATGCGTTTTTTCCCTCCATGTGCACTTCTGGCATCAGGGGGTACGCATTTTGAGTAAATACGATGTATACATTACAAAAAAAGGCCCGCAACTAAAAGTGATTGGACCAGGTGAAGGTCGCACACAAAATATTAAAGCCAGGGCTGCAGACCAGCTGACGGCTTCTACCGCATTAATCATCCTCTCTGTTTCAGTGTCTTTTGAATTACTTATTTGGGAGCTTCTTTTAAAAGATGACGTCTCAACTAAGACGGCAGATTCGGGACATTACTGTCCCATCTGATAGCAAACAAATGACAGCAGATGTAAGACAACAAGAAATGCATGTAAACCCATGCACACACTGTCTTGGACCATTGCAAGTTTCACACAAACTGCTGGGAACTTTATGACATGCAGCTGCACTGCTTTTCCTTACCCGAGTCTTTGCAGGGGTCTTATCTGAGCTTCTGTGTAAACCTCAGCACATGGGTTGAGAAGAGGAAATACTGTGTCACTGTGTGTTGCATCAATGGAGTTCTGCCACTCAGGCTGCATGTCTCCTTGTCTTTGCTGCTGTGCATTCACAGCCCCTTTCCATAGAAACTCCATGTTCAACAGATCCATCTGTCTGCTCCTGCAGTCCATACACTGCGCTCCTGTGGAGGAAGTGAGAGGACGTAATGAGTATAGTGTGTCAGAGTGTGTGCGTGTGAGTTAATTGCTCAATTCATTTGCAGGGAAGGTCCCAGCTGGTACCTGCGCCACTGGTTGGATTATTGCTCCTTGTGGTAACCCCCTCATCTACAACTGTTACCTCGTTTTGACTGCACTGGCCCTTAACAGGACCTCTGCCTGCAGCTGATCCCCTTTCCTCTTGAAGGTGCCACAGCTCTAGAAATGGATGAAAACATATGTAGCCTCTTACAGTCTTACAATTTGTGTGGACAGAAAGTATAGTTTGATAAGATGCTTTTTTTTTTGCAAATGTCAGTCTACTTGCCAGACAGCTGTCTTTGAGCTACTTGAATCTGGACATCTCCACTCAGGTTGCCCCACGTTTGCACGATGTGTACTCCACTCCTGGATGCCTTGAGCACACTTCTGGGGGAAAGCCTGCGTACACATGCACGCACACACACACAAACACAAAGAGCTGTCACTTTACTGTCACATAACCATGGAAATGGCCTGAGGTGAAGTGAGGACAGGTGCCCTGAGCTTTACAAATTCTCTTGAAGGACAGAGCCGAGAAGCGCCTTCCTTCTTCCACCCCCAAGCTATCTCCACACCTGCTGAACTGCACTCACTCAGTTGCCTGCCCCTAATTTGGTATTTCCACAAAGATGACATATGTATCAGGCAGAGCAGGAAATGTCCTGGGCAGGGAGAGAACAGCTTTCTGACAGGTGTCACCTTCAATCTGCACAGTCCTGCTTCTGATGTGTTAACTATTCAATTAACCATCACACCACACTGAGTGGGTGCCAGCACCTAATTACCTATGAGACCTTGCCTGAATGGCCTGAAATACATGTGTGCATGTGCGTGCATGACAGGTCACATGTTACTGTTAACCACCTCACGATTCACATAGAATATATGTAGATTTCTTTTTTTTTTAACTTTGTGTGTGTGTGCTCCTTTGCATCCTTGGTTGCCTCCCAGCCTCATCATTTTTACACCTCTTAGCACCATCTAAATACTGCAAGAAAAGAGTCTTATTGCACTGAGTAAAATATGACTGCAAACATTAAATGAAAATAAAAACAGTATCATTTAGCCGTATATGAAAATTACTCCTGTCATGCGGCCTCTTCATCTCACACCATTAAAATAACGAGGTGTCACCGAGCTCTGCTTCCACAGCTCCGATGTTGACACCCATCAAGACAAATCTATATTTCATGGCCACTTACAGATGTATAAATAGCCAAATGAGGTGTGCTAACCATCTATAAAATGGCACTAAAAGGTTGCCAGAAGATGGCGAGTGTCATGAGGCAGTTGCGCTGGTAATCAATCTGAGGTGAGAGGAGAGGAAAGCAAAGAAGAGGAGAGGAATGGGCTGCACTGCATGGCTATGAGCAGAAGCACAAGGCGGCGCAACAAGCAGGGCAGTAAATCACATCTGCACAGTATGCTCGCCCCACTGACACACAGCCACTTCAACTGACACGGGGCTTGCTCGACAGCCTGATGGATCACCACACTACACTCCATTAAAGGCAAACGGGCACGACGAGCACTGACACAACAAACAATTAGTCACTGCTGTGGGCATGGACTTAAAATGCTGAGGGCCTTTCCCCGTGATGGGCGCAAACCACCGCTATTTGGCACAGAAGAGCATTCGGTCCTCGTTATTGTGATATAAAAAGAATTGTTGGATAACAGCATAAAAATTATGATGAAAAAGCATAAAAAAGCATATAAACAAAGAGATGACTACATGAAGACTACAAAAGGAAACCAGACACATTATAGATATCTATGGTACAAGGATCATGGTGAGTCTCATCCCAAAGGTGCTCCACTGGATTGAGATCTGGTGACTGTGGAGGCCCTTTGAGTACAGTGAACTCACTGTCGTATTCAAGAAACCTGTTTGAAATTATCTGAGCTTTGTGACACGTTCTCCTCCAGGAAGGAGCCATCAGAAGATGGTACACTATGGTCATAAAGTGATGGACGTGGTCAGCAATAATACTATGTAGATTGTGGTGTTTCTAAGAAACACCACAATCTAAGTTGGTTCTAAGAAAATCTCTCCCACGCCATTACACCACCACTGCCCAGCTGAACCATTGATACAGCAGGATGGATCAATGCTTTCATGTTGTTTATGTCAAACTGACCCGATCATCTGAATGTTGCAGAAATGGAGACACATCAGACCAGGCAACCTTTTTCCAGTATTCTGTTGTCCAATATTGGTGAGCCTGTGTGAAGTGTAGCCTCAGTATGCTTTGCACATTCAGTGATGCTATTCTGCATACATTGGTTTTAACAAGTAGTTATTTGAGTTACTGCTGCCTTCCTATCAGCTCAAAGCAGCCTGATCAGCAGCTCTGACCTTTGGCGGCATCTAGGTAGTTTCACCCGGAGAACTTCAGCTCATTGGATATTTTCTCTTTTTTGGATCATTCTGTGTGAACTCTAAAGATGGTTATTTGGGAAAAGCCCAGCAGATCGGCAGTTTCTGAAATACTCAGACCAGCCCTTGTGACACCAACAACCACCTTTTTGTCCCATTCTGATGTTCAATTTGAACTTCAACAGGTTTATTGACCATATCTACATGCTTAAATGCACTAAATTGCTGCCATATGATTGGTATTTACTATAGGCCTTATTATAGGTATTTAGATTAATAAACAGTTGAACAGGTATAGCTAATGAAGTTGTTGGTGAGTGTAAAATACTATTAAGACCCTCTTAAAGACAGATCCACTTGGTTAGGTCTACTTTCATACAATGTATGTGCAGGGCCTTCAGCAGAACATACAGGAAGTATTGAAACATGCCTGAGACTGATTAACAACTGATGAACTGTCTGTGTTGGCTGTAAGTCACAGGAGAACAATTCAGCCACACAAAGTTTTGGTATTCCTAATCACGTGTACGATGGAGATATTTGGAGGTATTATTCGTACGGGGAGAGTTGTGGTTGGAGGACCAGGACTGAGGACTTAGGGATTTTTTCTGTTTATTTACTGGACTTATGGTTTAGAAGAAAACGACTGTGAAAATAAGTAGGGGAGCAGCAGCTCCACACTTCAATCACTGATGGAGGTGAGCTCCACATCGGACCTTTAGCCACCTCCATCCTCTCTCCTACTGGTCTCTACTGGGTGCCAACACCCATTATTTATCACACATCTTTCTCCCGCAGCATGACTTTCCACTTTAGACCATCCGTGCTCGGAGATGATCCCTCCTCATCTCGCTTCAGGCTCGTGTACAGTATGTGCACATACTCACACAGTAGATAAAGCCAGTGATGCATACAAATGTATGTACAGAAAACCCTGCAGGTGAGCATTCAGTCTCAATCTCTCATATGCAAGAAGCACATGCAGTTTAACTCGTCACCCATCAAAACAACATTTCATCCCTTTTCCTGACTTTTTATTTAACTACAGTTTTTTTTTTTTGTTGTTGTTTCACCCTTTTGACTGGCTGAAACATGTAGCCCGAAGCCTTTCTGTAATATATCTCCACCCTGAATTTATCTCCCATACTCTGAAGACTTCTCTGTTGCCTTGTTTGATGACCTATGCTCTTTTTATAGTTCAACATTTCCTTGCTACATTTTCCACTCTATGGCAGTTATGACTGCAATCAATAAAAATCAGCAAAGGCACTTAGTGAGGTTGTCTTTCTGATGTCGTCTGTAAAAGGAGTAGATCACAAGCTGGAGCATCTACAGTGAGTGGACAATTGACTGACAAGTGGTTTCGTGACTAGGTGAGGCCTCTTCCTTTATTATTTCCTGACAAATGAAGCGGATAGAAGAGTTGGAGTTGATTCAATTCCTAGTGTTGAACTTGCATTTGGTAGCTTTTCACTGGAAATCTCAGTATGAGGGTGAAAGAGAGTGAGGGAGGCCAGTCTGAAGGGGAAAAAAGCTATCAAAGTATTGCAAAAACATTAGGGGTGTGCAAATCAATAATCTGGTTCATTCTTAAAAAGATGGAATGCACTGAATGCCAAAATAAATTGATACACCACAGTATTGCGATGTTTTCAACATTATATTGATACAGGGACATTAAATATAGATATTTTTTTACATGAACTGCAAAAACACATATTTTAATATCAGAATAATAAAGGCATCAGAAAGAAATCAAAACACGCTGCCCATGTTTAAATCAAACACATGGACTTCTTTTGGATTTTTTAACAAGGACAGGACAAAGGAGATTGATATGACACATGGGATCTGCAACGAGTGTCGTATGAAAGTAAAATACTGGGAATACTACAAACACGAGGGCTCATCTAACGCACCTCATCCTAAGATGACGTTAGCGGAGGATGGCAAAGCTAACATTAATCTGGATCAACCAAAACTGGACACATTTTCCTTGACAAAGCTACCTCCCAATTCAGAGGAAGCCAAGAAAATAACCCAATCCATCACCTGCATCCATACAACATTGTGGAAAATGGGGGCTTTTGTTACATGCTCACTGGAATCCAAGTATGTAACACTGTGTTTTTTGGCGTTTCATTTTACAGACACAGCTGCACACAGGCTCTACACAGAAACAAAGTGTAAAGTTGAGGAAAGATTGAGTACAGCAGAAAGCGTTGCATTAATTTGCGACGCACGGACGTCACGGGTTTTGGATTCATATGTGACAATAACAGCTCATTATCTCAGAGGACTGGTGACTGCTGTCTGACAGTCAGATTTCCTGGAACAGTAGCCCACATGTTTGAATTCAATTAAGATGGACTAGACAGTAATACAAACAGTTCAGTTTGTCAGGTCCACGTCAAACATTCATGACAGGTTTTAATGACAGTTTTGTTCAGTCTGTCTGCTTGACAATCCCATTTTGCAGCAATAAAAATGACTGACGTGAGAGAACTTCAACTTATTACATAAAACAGATATTGAAAAAATTTTCCTTTGGGGACGTAACTTGCAGTTGAGAATGCACATTGTAAAATGTTTAAAATTGCAGTATTTTCTCATGAGTTACGGAGAGAAACGACTCATGATCCAAAACATACCATAACATCCGTCAAACATGGTGGAGGTAACGTTATGCCATAGTCACGTATGACTGCCAGTGGAACTGGCTCACTAATGTTTACTGATGATGTAACTGCTGACAGCAGCAGCAGGAAGAGTTCTGAACCCGGCAGAAAATGCTTTTCAGTTACTGAAGACCAAGCAGCAACTGAAGACTGCTGCAATAAAGACCTGTCCGTATGTCCTAGACTTCAGTCATTGACTGCAAAGGATTTTCAAATATCAAAGGAATCTTATGATTAAAATGGTATTCCTTTGTCCAGTCAGTTTTGAGCCTCTAAAAATGGGAGACTCTGTTTACAAATGTCTGTAATTCCCAAAAAGTTAATACAAATGCTTTTGTTAAACCACTTGAATTAAAGCCGAAAGTCTCCACTTCAATCACATCCTCATTGTTTGATTTAAAATCCACTGTGGTATTGTACAGAGGCAAAATTACATTTTTTTTGTTATTGTCTAAATATTTACTGATCCAGCTGCATCTGTCTCGGGAAAGATTCCAAAGGCCACCTCAAGCTTCTGCCTTTACACGCAGCTTCTGTTCAGCTCTCTCTGCAATTCATTATACTGACCCTTACACCCACAGTGCTACAGCCCGGTTAATGAGCAATAACGTTTTAAGCAAAACCACAACCATTCATGAAACTGTCCGTTTCAAAGCATTCATTTTTAAGAGCTGGGATTCTACAGTTTGTTTTTAGGCAGAAATTCAATATATATATACTTGAATGTTAAGATTTTTAATGTTTTATTTATCTTGTTTAATATGCCCTTAATGAAAGTGGAAAGTTAATATCAAACCTGGAGGCAGTACATGATGCTTACTGACACATATGTGCATACTGACAGGAGGAGACTTTCAACAGCAACTGAAAAATTTATTTCACTGCAAGAAAAAAATATTACTTTGGACAACCAGCTGTTCTGTTTGCAGAAACAGAACAGCACACTGTGACTCTCCAGTGTTTCTCCAATGCATGGGGTGTTGCTCTTCACTTTGCAGAAGCAACCTGAGTATTATGGTACATCAATGGGTCCTTGAGAACAAAAGGATACCTTGATACATGCAAGACTGGTATTTGTAGAGCTTTACAGCTCCAGGGAACTTTTTAGCATCGGTGTCTTCTGTCTTTCTCTAGAGCCTACATATGGCTTTTCTCTCTGAGTGAGAGGGAGACAGAGGTCAACTATAACTATAACTAACGTACCGGCTGCTGAAAATAAACAAGTCTATCCTTGCACACTTTTGTCAGGGCCACATATTACTCTGCGCTGAGCGGAAACAGTTTAACGCATTCAGTCTATATATCTGTCTGTATCAGTCACCGAGCTATCAGGTAGTCTGTGTAGTCTCCAGTCCCATTCACACAATGATCGCTACTATAATGCACCCCACCATTAAGGCAATTTTGCTTGTTCATATTGTCACTCCAGTGTGTGCTTTCAGACAGCATGCTGGCATGCCAGAATCAGAGACATGACATGTAACACAGCATCCATCTCTCTGCTGGCAGATATGTGAAGCAACAGTGATGCTTGATTCTGTCTCCTTACCTTTTTACACAGACCAGCACATGAAGGTGCAGCTACCCCACCTTGAACACACTTGAATAGAACTGTTCAACCACGGGCTTCTTATTGTAGCAAAGTGTCTAGGGTGCTTGTAGCTCACTATCTGCTTCTCCTTCCCGCCTCCTGCTGGTGGGATCGCCACAGCTCCAACATGAAAACCTATGGGACTGCACTGGTGAGTGTGTGTTATACTCCTGTATGTGTGTGTTTTGCATTGGTGCAGCTGGTGGGATAGAATGCAAGCACCAGTGGGGTTTCGGAGAGAGACAGATGTGTACCTACCATCTTCCTACAGCTCCACTGCCACTTTAATGACACCGGCACTAGTGTACATTAGATTATTAGACTCCAGAGTACAATATCCCAGACTGGATAATATTGTTTTTCCTCTGGCTGATGATGCATTACAAAAATAAGGAATGGTGTAACAGATGTCTCTTGGGGTAAAAATAATAAATCATACAGACTTGTAACATGGTCGAGAAAAATGCGCCCACAAACACCCACATCCACGAAACACTTCAGTGATTCATTTACTCTCTTTATTCCAACTGAGCAGCGAGCCAGGAGAGAGGAAATGAGACAGAGAAATGGGGAAAAAAGCGATTAGTTTGCATTTAACTTGCAAACATCATTAAAGCATCGGTACTAATTGTGTTGTTTTAAACGAGCGAAATTTGATAATGACTTCATTAGTGACTCGCTCTAATGATGACTCCTAGGGCTTATAGAGAAAGAGGAATAAATACAGGGAGGCAAGGAGTGGATGTGTGTGTGTGTTTGTTCGTGAAAGTGTGACGAGACAGGGGAAAGAACAAACGCACTGAGGCTGAATCACCATTTAGACACACAAAGAAAATGATACATGCAAAAAAAAAAAGTCACCACCGAGGGCTGCACAGGATAAACAGAATAATAAAAGCAGAACAGATGCGGCTAAAGAGGTGTATGTATATGTATGTGTATGTGTGTGCATGTGTGTGTGCGCGTGCGTGCGTGTTTCTGAAGCTGTATGCGTGTCCTCTGTAATGCAGGAGGGGACTGCTGAGGAAGGGAAGAGGTCTAATCCATAATAAGGTGGCTCGCTGCATGGCTGCATACATTACTGCAAACATTACTGCATCAATCAGTACTAAGCTGCAGTGTAATTTTCTGACTCCCTATTTCTCTCCCTACCTCATCACAAAGACAACACCCCATGGCTATTTCTGATGAGATTCAGAGGTGGATGAGGGAATGAGGGTGAGGAGAAGGGGGTGTTTATGGAGCAACCTCCTCTCCTCTCCGCTCTACTCTTTTCCTTTCCTTTCCTCTCCTCTCCTCTCTGCTCCTTTCCTTTCCTTCCCTCTCCTGTCCTACCCTCTCCACTCCTCTCATCTCTTTTCCTCCCCTCCCCTCTCCTCTATCTAGCCCCCTGATTAATTTTCAACTAGATTGCTTGGCCGGCAGTATTATTAGCATAAAATTTCCATGGATTAAGCCCGGCTATGAAACCCTTTCATCAAGCTGCTTGTCAAACACAAAATTTCAAATCTCATTTTGTTTCTAATATCATTTTCATACTAGGGGGGGGGGGGGTGATGAGGAGAGGGTCTACAATGTGGACCGAGTGAAGATGCTGAAGAGGTGGGGGGGAGGGAATTATTCCAAAGATAAACAGAGTCATCAATCAAAATTAAAAAGAGCGCTGGCTTTGGAATGAGGTTTTGTACAAGCAGGCACACGCATGCACTCGTGTCTGCATGTGTGCAGGCCCGTATTTAACATGCAGTGGGCAACAGCCAAGGTGAGTGCTGGATGGATATAAGTGGGTTTGATCTGAACTCAGACAAAAGAAAACACGTGTCATGGGCTTAATTTCTCATCTTCTGGCGGTTTATGTCACTGTTGTTTATTTTCTATGACCACACAAGGCACCGCCACACCTCCACAAACTCTTAAAATGCCTGTCAGTGTATTAGTCTTTGACAGCCACCACAATAAATAATTCTTGATTATAAAAATATGCAGCACTGTCAAAGCCCCACGTTGCACCATTAATTATGAAAAACAAGGAAGGAGAGCGGCAGGGGGTTATTTTAATAAGGATACAGAATCAATGCAATTTAATCAATCCGAACTAATTAAAAAATATATATTGTGAAACAATCAAGGTGTATAAACATTATTAAAATAAATGAACTGTGCTAAGAGAAGCGTGCTCTAATTAAATGATACAAATTGTCATTCCATGGTTGTAGTTAGTTTGCTGACACCTTGGAGAAAAGAGTGTGACACGCCTGACCAGCCTCATGCAGTCCACTCCTTCTGCATCCTTAACAGTAATCATTAGACTAAGGCTGTATGGTAAATGTTCTCTTGGCTGGATGGCAGATTCAACCCACATTTGGTCATTCATGAAGAATAATTTTAGTTAGTATCTGGCTATAATAGATATTTTCACACTATGGATCATATGACCATGTGAACCCCCAAAAAACTGTCCACACACAGAGACATTTATTCAGACAGTTACGAGCGTTTCACAATCTTTAACTCACTGTTTTTACTTGAAGGGACAAAGTTCTGCTTCTGTTAATTTACCATATCTCTGAGATGCAGATGATCATTTGTTATAGAAACATATATATGTATATAAAGCGAGAGAGCGCGTGAGAGAGAGAGAGACAGCCCATGAAAATGCTGTATTTCCTCCTCTGAGATGCTCTGCAAGGAATTTACTGCAGCAGTTGCTGCTTGTTTGTGGGTCTCTCTGCCTCTAGCTTTGTATTTAATAACTAAAAAGCAGCTCTATTGGGTTGAGATCAGGTGACTGTCTTGGCCATTGAAGAATATCCCATTTCTTTGCCTTGAGAAACTCTTGGGATATTTTTGCAGTATGCTTTGGGTCATTATCCATTTGCACTGTGAAGCTCCGTACAGTCAGTTCTGCAGCACTGGCTGAACCTGAACATAGAGCATAGCCCTGTACACTTCAGAATTCATACTGCTGTTTCTATCAGCAGTGGCATCATCAATAAACACTAGATACCTGCCTCTATAGGCAACCATACATGCTAATGCCATAAAACTACCTCCACTATGTTTAACATGCAATATGGTAGTCAAACACTTTAGAGGCGGTATGTGTATTATTGTCCAAGTCTACAATCAAGAGGTGCCTTCATGAATGGAAATACACAGGGTTCACAACAAGGTGCAAACCACTGGTTACACTGAAGAACAAGGAGGTCATATTAGATTTTGCCAGACAACATCTCAAAGAGCTACACATTTCAGGAAAAAAATTATTTGGAAAGATAAAACTCAGATTAACTTGTACTGGAATGATGGGAAGTATGGTAAAGGAGAGGAGCTGCTCATGATCTAAAGCATTTCACATCGTCTGTCAAACATGGTGGAGGCAATGCTGTCGAATGGGCATACATGGCTGCCAGTGGAACCAGGTCACCAGTGTTTGATGACATGACTCGTGAAAGAAGCAGCAGAATGAATTCTGAAGTGTACAGGGCTATGCTCTCTGCTCAGAGTCAGCCAAATGCTGCAAAACTGATCAGACAGCACATCACAGTACAAATGAGTAATGACCCAAAGCATACTGCAAAACAGCCCAAAGAAAGGAATATTCTTCAACGGCCAAGTCAGTCACCTGATCTCAACACAATAGAGCTGCTTTTCAGTTTGGTTTCATTCCACTGTGGTGCTTTCAGAGTCAAACTTACTAAAATTGTGTCATTTTCCGAATATTTACGGACCAAACTGCAAAGCAAATATAAAACTCAACAGTAGGACAGCTCACAGATAGGATAGAATCTGAGAAACATTCTTAGTTAAGTCTTTTTCTACAATAGATTCAAAGAAAACATTTATGAGATACATAATAGCCCAAATACTAATTCTACGTTGGTGATGAATTTTTTTTAATGGCAATGTATCTCTGCAAACCACCAAACAAAAAAGACAGAACTCATACACATGATGAGGTAGTTCCGAGAGCAGGTACAGTATACGCACATGTGTGGTGATGATGCATGAGACCTGAAACCTCTAAGAGACTACAGTACCTTTCCTGGTGGAGCTTCTCCAGTTTTTTGACCAGTCTGGAGAATCAACACCTCCACGTTCAGCGCAGACTCCTCCTGCACTGTTTGCTCTGCCAGCTACAAACATACAAACAGATGATTCAGGGACACAGTGGTGTCAGAATGAACAAGTGATCAGTGAATATTGATATGATTATGGATAAGATTATGGATGCACCCATGCACAACAGTTGTTCTTGTTATATTTTAACGCTAATTGGAATTCCGTGTCCGTGAGCAGTTTGTGACATGGAGCTCAAGTCCGTGGTACAGAGGCGCAAACATGCGTGCCTGCTTGCCCACACACAAGAACACACTTATTTAATGTTCAGTGATTCGTTATCACTTATCAGGAATAATTGCTGCATGTTTGTGCAACTGTGAAATTGAACAAAATCCCACTCCATATAATTAAAGAAAACACAGTGAGCACACAATAATACTGAGAGGCCAGGAAACCGTGAAAGCACGAATACAACCAGCGGCAAACACAGCCTATTATGTTCTTTCTCTATCTGAACCTCTGCCTCGAAAACCAACCTGTGGAGTCTTGTCAGGGTGTTCATAAAATTTGATTTCTTCACCTATCACTGTATGTTAAATTATCTCAGCTGTCTGAACAAGCTACGTTTTGGAAAAAAAAAAGAAGAGGCCTCTTTCCTTGTGTTTCTGATGCTCTTTCCACCTTTTAGCTTTCACTTACTTGTCTCA
Source organism: Cichlasoma orientale (assembly GCA_034780415.1). NCBI lineage: Eukaryota > Metazoa > Chordata > Actinopteri > Cichliformes > Cichlidae > Cichlasoma > Cichlasoma orientale. The sequence continues at coordinate 87,692 of JAVDPK010001246.1, read as the reverse complement.
CTTCCTTTCTATCTTTTTCTGTCTGCTTGCATGAAAATGACTTCCTCTGGAGAGTCCAAGGGAACACCACATAAAGCAATTACTAACAAGCCTGATGTGCAAGCCCCTCCTTTCCCTTTGTGTAGGGCAGGGATAGAGTGGGGCCAAGTGCCCTTCAGCAAAAATGAATTTTCCAATTTCAGTTAGTTCTTCCATGAATAAATAAACAAATGAATAATTGAAAGGAGCAACATAAATAAATAACATCACAAACATTTCACCAGTACTCATAAGTATTCCGCAGATAACTTGGGCTGCATGCTAATGATAAAAACAGTACATGTAGCAGGTTGAGATGCATTATTCACCGCTCTGCTTTAAGCAAAATTATATAAATAAAAATCTTTCATGGAACTCAAAACATCTTCTCAGCATTGAAGTGACAGGCCTGTCCCATTTATAACACACAAGGACACTGTGGAAAACAAATAACTGACCAATCAGCTGTAGGGTGGAATAAAAAAAAAAAGGACCTGGCAGCCGTTGATAGGATCTCCAAGATTTCAGAAGGCTGTTAAAAGAAAAAAAAAAGTCCAAGTCTACGTAGTCCAAGATAAATGGTGAACAGGTACTGAAATATTTGAACATATAAAGAAGTCATTTTCAATTATTGACAAAGTTTTTCTAGGATAACTCATCATTGATTTATATGAATTCAATTAAGTTAGAGAGACTCGCATCAGAGGACGTACTTTATGGTGAGCGTAATGGTTCTGTGGTTCTATGGTAATGGTTCTATACTTGGTTGGAAAAAGCCTCGTTTGTAAAGGCATTTCCAACTGAATCTAAACTGCAGCACACTGATTCACCGGAGAGCACAACAAATGTGTGCGTGCTACAAAAAGCTGATATGAGACATGGAATGAGAACCCAACACGCAGACGCGTTGTCGTCGTCACAAAGGCGATTAATCACTCATTTGAAAGAAATGATTAAATAAATATAAGATATAGTAAATATAAGATAATAATGCAAGATAATAAACACTACTTTTGGCGGTAAATTAGTGACCTTGGAAAAATCCGTCTGACAGAAATATCTTACAGAGAGCTACACTTAACTGCTTTGGGAAGCTCTCGGATGCAACGTGTGGCCTTCAAGCACAAGGAAAAACAAGTGAGCTGACCTTGTGATTACATTTTTTGCTATGCAGCTTATATTTCATAAGAACATGTCTAGAGTTTCCTAACAACTCTGTGAAGTTTGTCAAAGTCACTAAACTGAAAATATGCTTACGCTGCATGTGCATGTAAAAAGGTACCAGTTAAAAAATGAATAGTGTGAGGATATAAACTAAGTAAATGAGTAAGGAGTCCAACAAATGCAGCCAGTAAAGTAAGTCACTTTTTCTGTTGTCCTACTCAACAGGAAAAGTGGAAAAGGTGTGAATTATGTGGAAGCAAAATTGAATGAGGATTTAAAGAAAGACTACTAATCTTAATGTATCAGAATAAAGAACGGCACATCAGCAAACACGGTGGGAGGATGGCCTTTGTCCTTGTTTCTACAAAGCTCATTAAGGGATACTGTTAACATGCTTCCTAAGCACAAACTGTTAATTAAAAACACAAGGCTAATATGCATTTTAACACCACACTTTTGAATGCCACGGAGGAAAAAAAAAAATCTAATTTTCTCCATGGTTCTGCTGATTGCAGGCTGAAGCGTTGCTGAAGTTAATTACAACCCTGTGATCTGATGTGATGAAGGGGTGACCGCACGACACGCTGCCACACGCTCTCCTCCCTCCACCCCATGACTGCAATCACCCTGAGTCTACTCTTCGTTATTGCATTACCCCAATGCCCATCTCAGCCAGACTGAAGGTTCTGCCTTGCTGTTATCTCCTTTTCCTCTCTTCCTCTCATGGTCTTCTTCTCTGTCTCTTAACAGGTTCTACAGCCCTGGGCCCAAAGGTTTAGGCCCATTGCAGAGACAAGTCAATGCAAGAGATATTTATTGTTTATCTCTCCCAATCCTATTCATTTGTAGGTCATGGTCATCTTTCTCAGTCTAGCAAAAGTTGGGCTGACAAACCTGAAGGCATGAAGGAGCAGTGACAATCATTAGGAGTGCAGCAATAATCAATAATCAGAAATGTAGTATAGCAGTAGTATTATTTATTTATCTGATTCAAATTCCCATCAATTTGTCCAAACATGCACAGAATACTCAATGCAGCTGTTTAGCCGTGTCTCCAGCCTTTCTGTAGACTAACACGGTCTGTGAACTGTGCTGCCCCCAAGTCACAGTGTGCTCCCGTGACATTAAAACAACACGTCTGTAAGGGGTCTGATAAGTTTTCACTAAAAGACACTCAGAGAGGGGGGGGCCATTTTTATGAAGTGACAAACTCACACAGTGACAGGATCAGCCCATAAAAGTCCATGCGAATGAAATGAACGAGTGTTTGCCGGGTGTGAAAATATACTGCGGCACACACCTCTGCAGACCCTTCTATTAATCAACCTGTCCGCACTTTGTTTTGAGAGTAATCTCGTCCAACCACCAGAGAAGCACTCAGCAGTAAGTGGCGCTCCGCTGTGCTTTGAAGGCCGTGGTTTATTGCCATCCCAAAGCACGGCAAGACTGTGTTGTAAAAACACATCATCTCAGGGCTCAACACTTGCCTCCAGTTATGCACCTCACACGTGGTGATCCAGCGTGGGCCTGAAGAACTTCTTAACCATTCCTGCCCTTAGCTGTGCTGTGATAGTTAGACACATAATAAGCCTCCTTTCCAATACAAAACAGGCAGTCCTCCTACTTACCATCTCCCTTTGTAAGGCCAGCACAGATCTGGCTTACTTTTTTAAAATAAGGGCAGTTAAGTCCATTTCATTTTTGACCACAATTATAAAAAAAAGATGAAGTTCCTGAAAACTTGCTCTATGAATGTTAAAAGCTGCTGAGATGAATATAAAAAAGAAGCGAGAACTGATCATGGCCAGATCAGTCACCTATCAGGGTGACAATCACTCAGTGTGTGTCTGTGTACAGGTGTTTCCTAATGCTCAAAGTCTGATTACCAGACCTTGCCCTTCAGCAAGCACTCCTTAAATCTCTTAATTTTTCTGTGTGTGCCACAAAACTGGGCCAGACACACAAAGAGACACATGCAAACTTTCCATTTATATATTTTATTATCTCAGAGTTTGAGGCTCATCATTAGCAGAACCTAGTGACAGACTTTGAGCCTTTTCAGCAATTCATTTGTTACCAAGGCTTTTCTTGATTTAACAAGTGGCGGAGGCAGGGACACCGCCCCTTCATACGTACTCTCTCCTCTTAACTACAGTGAAAGGCACCTTACTCGACAAAAATAAAGTGCCTCTTCTCGTTACTTGACCTCCTCAAGAGTACCTCCTTTAATATTTCAATAATAGGATCAAGAGTGCAAGCGAAATTCAAAGTAAATAAAGTGGTGAAATATTGAAGATGAGGGTGGTGGTTTGCTGTGTAGTGGTGAAGTACAGGCAAGCTGGGCGTGCAGGATGGAGTGCTGAGATAACGCTCATGCAAATTTGTCCGTCTCTGTAACACAGAACAGCGAGGGGCTAATGAACATTAGCCACCAGCTCCTTCCTGACATTAAAGGGCCCACTGTTTTAAGAAAAAAAAGCCAGGCTGACTGCAGATAAGGAGTTTTAACAGGAAAGAACATATAATGCTGACTTGACATTTCAAGTCAAGTTAAATTTCATGCTGGAAAGAGTGAAGCACGCTGTCAGATATTGTTTGGGGGAAAATAATGAAGGTCTGAGGAAGAGATTGCTCTTAAATCTTTCACGTTCTTGACAGCGGACGTTATTTTGGACCACAGTCCACCAATGCACGGCAACATCCTTCAAGGACGCAAAGCTTAAAGTTTTCTCAATGTGCCACTGATGAAAAGAGCTTCTGACTAGTGACTTATAGGTGACACAGCTGCAGTTCCTCTTAAGGCAGAAATATTATTATTTTCTTAAAAGGAAGAGGTCCTTAGGTTAAGGCTTGAAGGCCCACAGCACTCCTAGCCTTTTCTAGCATTTCTCTTTAAGCTCAACCAAAAAAACCCAAAAACGATTAACTGAGGGTTAAGGTACAGATCAGCGCTTATATATAGTGGCAATTTCTTTACTTTCTACTGAGGAAAACAGTCACATGAGTGTATGTGTATTCACATTTGAGTGTGCCGTCGGTCAATAGGAGGGCCACTGACCTTTCTTTGCAGCACTTGCTTCTCATCCTCCAGCAGTGTCTTTGGCCTGTCTAGCTCCACCTGTAGCTCAGAAATCTGTTCTTTGTTCTGCCTCTTTTGCCTCCTTCTGCACAACACACAGAGAGGAAAGAGGGAGCAGAGGTGAGGCGTACAGAGGATTGAAGCTGTCTGTTTTTAAAGGTGTCAGCACACCTAACTTTTGCATAATACATATCACACCTCAGAGATGATCCATTAGCAGGTTACAGCAAAAGAGCGGCACTATAAACCGATGAGATACTGCTCCAGCACACATGCAAAGACAAATACATCACACACAAATATACGTACACACAATATCCTCCACTTTTAGAGCCAGATGAGAGGGTGGGATTGTCCCTGGGGGGGCAGCCTCGTGTGTGGCTGCATTTAAAACCACTTTTACTTCTGGGCTCTGACCCCACAATGCCTCCAGAGAAAGTGCAAAAGACGAAGCGCGCGATAGAAAGAAAAAATATAGAGAAATAGAGCAAGCGATGAAGACAGAGAGAGGGGCAGACTGAAAAAGGGAAAAAGCAAGCCACCACACCCCTCTGTACTTCCAGACACTGATTTATAATTTTAATATCTCTAATTTCCACAGCAGCGCCCATTTTCCAAATGTCATTTTCCAATTTATGTCAAACCGTGTGACCATTTTTCTTAATACAGCTTATGACAAGCTCGGTGGCAAGGCGGATATGCAATTCAGATTGAGTGTTTTACAGGCACAGCAGCAGACACACTAGGGTGTTTGTGTGTTTATCTTTATCAGTGTCTGCTCTGTATTTTGAAAGGGGGAAGCACTGAGAGCGTTATACACTTTGGGAAAAATTGGGTTTGCTACAAAATATGTGCCCTCGGGGAAGAAAACCATAATTCTGTCATAAATCTAATTATTACAGTTATCATAATAAGAATTATGATGGTGGCAATGATAATGTATTAAAATATGCATTAACGTTAAGAGCTTGAAATGGAATGTGGGCTGGCTTTATGGCCATTACATGAATATTGATGTTAATTAAAACAGAACCTCTCTTTTTATGTAACACTCTATCTTGTTGTAATAGTAAGAGTTGTACATGGTGGCGGGCCAGATGGAGATGAAGTCATTACTAGCCGGTTTGCTCCACAGCGGCATGCTGGAGCTCCTCTTTGATGTGTTAGGGTCTTTCCAGGAAACCTCGAAACTCTATGTGTCACTCCAGACTGCAACTACAGATTAATAGTACAGAAAAACCTCAAAAGCATCTCAAAACTTTCTTGTGGACTGCTTACAGTATGAGGTTTGTTACGAAAATTATTGCAAGTTTGAATGATACCGGACCATTTTCAGAGGATTTTGTTTGTTTATGAATCCACTTAACACCTTCATTCACTTACTTACAGTTACTAGCAACTTGTTGCAAAAACATATTTGTTCCCATTTCTTTAATTGAAACTACCCCCCCCCCCCCCCCAAAAAAAAAATCCAAAGTATCCTTGGGCAAGATACTGAACCCCAAGCTGCTCTCCGATGCAACCGTCGGAGTATGAATGTGTGTGAATGTTAGATAGAAAGCACTTTGACAACAGTATAAAATATAATTTAAAAAATAGTATTTTTGCACTAACAAGGTGATTCTCAAAGAACTATTAGCCAAAAACTTGTCAAATCCCAGCATGTATGCAGTCTGTCCTTAAAAACTTTGACAAACCTGGACAAGTGGAGGACAAAAGAAGTGGTGGCCTAAAAATCCATCTCCAGCAAAGGAACAGTATCTGAAAGTCATGTCCTTAAGAAACAGTAAAAAATTCAGCAAAGACCTGACGCAGGACCTGAGAGATGCATCTGGTCCTTCACTTGATCCATCTACTGTTCACTGAAGCCTCATGAGAAAAGGTCTCAGTGGAAGGGTGGCTGTCAAGAAGCCATTCATAAAGAAGGGGAACAGGGAGAAAAGGCTGAGGAATGCCAAACTACACAAGAACTGGACTGAAAATCACTGGCAACAGGTCTGATGGAGTAATGAATCTAAATTTGAAATGTTTGGTTGTCACTGTCATCGGTATGTACAGAATATGTCAGGAGAGAGGTACAACACTGAGTGTGCAGCAGCCACACACAGCTGTAAAACACGGTGGAGGCTCTGTCATGGTTTGGGCTGGATTTCAGCTAGTGGTGTTGAGGGATCTTGTCAAAATTGATGGAATTATGAACGCAGAAAAGTACCATCAGATTTTGATCCACCATACAATAGCATCTGGAAAATGTCTGATTGACCACAGCTTCAGTTGGCCTCCCCAGAGCCCGGAGCTCAACATTATTGAAGCCGTGTGGGCTTATCTCGACAGGGAACAGAACAAAAACAGCCAACATTCAAACAAGAACTTTGAAAGTTCTTCACGAATCCTGGAGAACTATTCCTGAAGACTGCTTAAAGAAAGAAAGCTGCCTAAGAGGCTGTGTTAAACAATAAAGGTGGTCACACCAAATATTGAACGTCAAGCCCAAAACTCTGTTTTTGCCTTTTATGCTGTATCTGAATGCATGTTTGCACATTTCAATAAATCGCTGCACTTACTTCCCATTTCCTTAGCAAAATATAGAGAAATGAAGGGAGGCCCAAGACAGCAGAAGTCGAAGTTCAACCCTGTTTAATAACTGACGTTTTATGTTTTAACAGTGCTCAGGTTTTTACAACAGGAGTTTGTTTATTCTGCAGTTGTTTTGTTTCCTTTATGAATGAATGAATGAATGAATGAATGTATGTATTTCTTTACGTACTCTTTATGTACTACTTTAATTAAAGAAATATTTATTGATTTCCTTCTGTATGCTCCAGCCACCCTTAAATTTTATTTGATCCAACTCTCACTTAAAAAAACAAAAAACAATTTCCAGACAGTTGATGAAGATGAGAGGTCCAATACAGTGAACATTAATATTGTATAAGTGAGGTTACATTATCTTGTGATGTCACTCATAAGCTGGCTTTGCTTGTTGGTAAGCTGACGAGCTTGTGAAAAAACTACACCGTTACTTAGTGAACGAATAGAATAGAATAGAATAGAATAGAATGGTCTCGCAGGTTTGATCTGTCATGTAATGATGTACTGGTACTTCCATTAAATGATAAAGGAGTAAGTAAATTGCTTTAACATGTCCAGCTTGGGTAATCTGTGTAACGACAATGTAAAGCTTCCCCCAAGACAAGTGTAATTAAATGCTTATGAGAATTAGCTCATTAAGTTCTACGCTCTCAAGATCAAAAACTACTCGTATGTTCAAGACATTCCTTGAAATGATACCTGACTCCAGGCTAGCTGACCTTCAGTGTTGCTGAGACAAAGAGAACAGCCCCTGATCAGTCCCAAACTGCAAAAGTCAAAGTACTGCTGTGGCTCCAAACGTGAAAACAAAAACATTAATGATAGGTGTGAGTTTAGTAATAGAATAAGGACTTTCTGTGGCATTGTGGTGTTAAATCTGCTTATGGTAATCTAAACAGTCTCACCTCTATCCCTCATCTCCCCTCTGAGCCAAACACTTATCGACTCTCTGAGTAGCGGCCCGCCAGCACATGTTCCCAACTATTGAAAAAAAGGGTAAAAATAACAGGAACAAGTTGTCGGAAATGAAATTTCAATTCATCCAGTCCCTTTATACACTGGTGCGAGAGCCTGTCGTTGAGAGGGGGGGATCAATAGTGTTTAGACAGCGGGGCAGATTTTCTAAGCGCTGGATCAATAGGAAGGAGAGAGGAAAAAATACCCTGGCTTTTCTCTGGCTGTTGTAGTAAATACGAACAAATCAGTGGCCTTAGGCTAAATGGATTGACCAGCTGTTTCCGAGTTCTGTGTTGTAAATAAAGATCCATTCTGAGGTGTGTAACTGAGGCTCAAAGGCAAAAGTGTCACTGCTCAGGTTGGGCCTGCTTGGGTTGTGCTGGACCACACAAGTGTCCTGATCAGAGGATGGGGAAGGCCAGGGAACAGAGGAGGGACAGAGGCCAGAGTGAGCAGTAAGTCACAATGAATCATTCAGCTAGCTCAAACATAAAAACTTCAATAATTATATAATTATTTTCTGTAGGTTTGGTCAAGTTTGAAACATCCAACTTCTGCCATTCCCACTTTTTATCTACATGTTCATTGCACTACATGTGTGGCAGATGGTTTATTGCCTTCTGAGATAAATATAGCAAAGATCAGCTTCACCCTAATGTGCAATCCTATTAGTATATTTATTTTTCCTTCTAAACACAAATAAATACATGTGCAATTTTTACCTTTCTGTTTGCATGTATGCGAGCATCTCTCTTCCAGCTGATAATGAACACACTCATGACGCTCTTTCTGCAATGGAAATAAAATGTGTTATAACACAAGTACATGTACACAAATGTGATCTCAACACTACACAAATGTGTTGCACTTGTTGGTTTAGCTCTGAAAACTGTGCAGCCATTTTTTTTTAACTGTAAGATGAACCCCTCACCAACAACTCTGTCTACCTTGTTTAACTTGCCTAATAGAAATATGCAACAATACCAGTTCTTGTCATAGAGTATTGTCCTAATAATCGATCAGAGAGTTTGTAGTTACCAACAGAGGTTCAAGCATGAGTGTAAATTGTTTCGCACAGCTTTCAACGTTTCATTTACTTCCACTATTACAGGAAAACAGTGCATTCACCGATTTCTGAAACCATGAAGAAGGGTTTAGGAAGGGAAATTTACATTTCAGTTTCAATAAAAACAGAAAAAAATAATCGTGTTATGCAACTTTTTTACTGGTGATGTAAAAATGAGGCTGAAAGGCGCACCTCTAAGATATTCATTATTATGTTTTGCATGTATATGATAAACAAAAACTGACCAAAGAAAACAGAAAAAATATATATATATATATATTTCAACTGATTAAAAAAAGCTACTGCATGAAGCATAAGAGGCTGGTTCATGACCTAGGCAACTATGGCAGGTTAAATATCTCCACCAATATACTGGGCTAATCAAAAGGGTGAGATCCTGACAGGATGACTGATGGCCCGATTGCTTTGCACCACCTCTGGACTTATTAAAGAAAAACACCACAGGCCATGCTTTCACAAAAACTCATTGGTCAACCACAGTGGAGAAAGTGATGGGTGAAATTCATCACTAAAAACTATTCAGCCCAAACAAAACACACATTGGGGCACAGAACTACACAAGAACCTCTGGTCATCAGGGTACTGATTGCCTTCAGACTCGGGGAGAAGACACTTTAAAGGACGTGTGTGTATGGGAAAAGGATGGCTGCTGAGTCTCGCCGCAGGGTTCACAAGGAAAAATAGAAGAAAGAATTCTTAGACTTTGCTGTGCAGCACTTGAAAACACCGTCCTTTGCTTAGAAGAAGTATGGCTCAAATCCCCTTCCTCCAAACATTTTCTTATGCTAGGAAGAGTAACTGTTGAAACTTTGGCCCTATATACTGATGTCTGGAGAAGAGAAGCCACGTATAACCGCCTTCTTTTCATTACACCAGTTATACCGTTTCTCAGGTATTTTTTTTAATGCACAAAATGCACAAACATATCACAGAAACACGCCGTACAACTGCTGTCGCATAATAGTCGCACAGTCTTCACAAGAATACATAAACAGAGCAGCTAGACATGTTGTACAACTCATTTGAGGGCAATTTCACAGTGTAATTGAGGCTTTGTGTGTATATGCGCGTGTTTGTAAGTGCTGCTTTTCGCTGATTAAGGTGACCTTAGATTGTGCACTTACCGAATCTCAGGCTGAGCAGCAGAGGTTAGAGCACAACTCACTGGCTTCAGGAACACATTACCTTAATGATGCCATTCCTCACGCCTCCATTTCAACACATTTAGAGATGGAGCAGTTACATCGTCTATTAAGACATTCAAATGTCTCCCCCAGCTATTTACCCACAGCTCGAGCACAAAAGGGTAGCCCGAATTAACTGTGACAGCGCTGACTCGTTTCCCTTTCCAAACAGTCAAAATACATAGAAAAAGTCATCATGCGAGAAAGGTCATTAAAAATTTAGATTACAGCTTCCTTGCTTTCCCGAAAAACTCTTGTCTTTCTCTGCTTGTTAATGGGATTGTTTTAATATTAAAGTGTTCATTATGACAGATTGTGAGGCTGACTCTCAATGCTGCTTGTTTTCCTGTTCCTGGCGTGTGATCAAACCTCATTTACTCGACTAGGGGATTGAATGAAATGTGTGATTATTAACCCTTTGTCTGCCTCTGGAGGAGGGGTGGATGTTCGCCTCCTACGCATTTTAGCTTTTGGTGCACCTGAGTTTAAGCTGCTGCTTTATCTGTTGTGAATATTCGTGAAATCAGAGATTTAAAAACTGCCTTTAAAACACACAAGAAGTATATGAAGTGTCCCTATTTTTTTCCCATCAATTTCCACTGATTAAACAACAGCCTTTCTTCTTATCCTTCAGTTCTTGTGGAGGTCACTGTCCAGTGAGCAGCACATCCCCAGTGAGCGGTCTTTAATGTGCTCGTGTCCCGCCAGACTACCTGTTCCATATTCTGGCCCGAGTATGCGGTTTCCTCCCCCGGTTTTGAGGTATTTGGGGTATTTTGGGGAGGAGACAAGGGCTATTGAAAGTGTTTATGTTCCTGGATTGTACAGAGAGTTCTAATGTGTAACACAGAGCACTTCAGCATTCAGACGCCTGGGGCTATTCTCTAAGTGGTCTTTACTTTGAAAACACAGGTGCCCTCCAGGGCTTGATGAGTGGTTGTTGTGTGCGTGTGTGTCCATGTATGAGGCAACAGTAAGCTGGGAGGGCAGATAAAGGAGCTGCACTGTTCTATCCATACATCATCACTCCATGTTATAATTTGATTCAGTATGGTGGTCTTGCAGAAAGCACTATGCTATTATCTTTAATAATGCAAGGAGGGATTAGGTGCTCTCTCTCTCTCCTGATAAATACAGACAAATCAGTTAATTCTACTGACACGCCCCCCCCGACTGCCAAAGCACATGCATAAGTCCAACACTGTGATTCATTTTCTTGTTTTTTTGCTCTATAAAGCAAAAGCAACAGTTTAGTTTTTATGTCCTACTCTAAACCAAAACTATACAGCGCATAAAAGATTTGTTATTGTTACAAAAAAAACTGTAACATAACTTAGATCTTGATATTTGAAAATCTAATGAGGTCTGGAGGGATCTCATAAATTAGAAAAATAAAGTTGCATATGCCTCGCTGGTGCTGCTGCATAAAGAAACAGCAATATTTTTCATAAAATTAATAGGAGTAGGTTTGACACGTCTCTCGCTATAATTACCACTCAGGCAACCATGACCAAACAAGAAAATGCATTTTATGGCATACTGTAATATAAACATGCAGCTGTCGTGTAAATACAGCATGACTGCACACATATTCTGACAGTGCCCTAGCGGAAAAGTAGTTTAAATGAGGATAATGAAAGAAAATATGAGTTGGCTATGCATTTCACAGAGTTTTATGGTGTCAGTGGGTGCAATACTGATGGAAAGGCCTCATGGCCATTTTAAAGGCAATAGACCACTTAGCAAATCTCAGCTGGTCCTGATGCCGGCAACCTTGATAATGAGGAGCAGCTGGAGCAACAGTCATTAGGCCTAGCTATCTCCACCTTCAGGAACTATCTTTTATTTCCATAAAACCTTTTATCCATTTCTGTCGCTGCTGCTATACTGTCTAACACCGACCCAGGGCCATTAATGACTACAGCAGTATAGTAAATGTCATTACATAGCTTGTCTCATCAATACTTCTAAAAACAGAACATCAATGGAAAAAGAGGCAGAGCAGATATAATATGTTTCTGGTAGTGTCACAATCTTGTAGGTCTAATTAAGCTGGAGTTCAACGGCAAGGCAGCATGAGAGGAGAAGAGGGAAGGAGAGGGTGACCCAATTAAAACCAAATCGAAACTCAGATTCACTCCTCAGTGTGGCTCATGCACAGAATGAGTGGGAATCTGTGAAAACAAGGAGAACAAGCTTTATTAGTCCCTAAAAAGCCCTGTTGCTACATTAATATTCTAGTCTAATGAAAGCTTAGTTTTCTACATTTCCCCGACACTTGCCTGTCAGTGTTCAGTTCATAAATATTTTCTTATTATGATCATGACATTTTTTTCCCCAGATATGAAAAAAATAAATAAAATTCAGAGCCAATTATCAGAATGACAGGTGAAATGGGAGCGTGCTGGGAAGAAATGAAGGGTTGCCATGGTGATATAGCAAAGAATCATACTGAATACTGTATGTGTGGTCATGTGACCAATGTCTGGCTGAACTGCAGCTATGCTCGGGCCCCTGCACACCAAAGGACACTTAACCTCAATCGCTGGTAGCAATCACAGGCCGATCCAGCTGAATTTATTGGCTATTTCTGTCTCCGGGTCAGACCGCTGCAGTGTCTGCAGGCTTAACCACAACCAAATTCAGAATGTCCTCAAACCTGTTCTTCTTAATGACAGCCTTAGAGGGGCTGGGCACAGAGCTAAGGGAAGCACATGTAAGTGTTTAGAAAATCTGCACGAGAAAGTAAATCTTCTGACAATGTTGCAACAGAGAACAGAAAGGTAGGTTTTAATAGTTTTTATATAAATCACAAAAACACCTGTAAAGCTAAACAGCACAAGTTATGGTTATTTTGATGGAGTTACCGTTAGGTGACATGTTAAAAGACAGGCTTTTGCCATTGACTTCTATAAAAAATATGCAAATGTTCTAAATGCCTACAGTGCCGCCTTCCTGGTTTCTTATTTTTTTGCACATTTGTCACACTCACATGTTTCAGTTCATCAGATAACCTCAGTAAATACAAAATGCAGTTTTTAAAGCATCATTTCATTTATTAAAGGAGAAAAGCTATCCAAGCCTAACTTGCACTATTTGAAAAAGTAATTGCCCCCCTTTGTTAAATCATGAATTCACTGTGATTAGCCACATTTTTTGGAAAGCTGAGTTCAATGCCACTAGCCACACCCAGTCCTGATTACTACCAGACCTGTTGAATCAAGAAATCACTTAAAGAGAACCTGTCTGAAAAAGTGAAGCAGGCTAAAAGATCTCAAAAATCAACACATCATGCCACGATCTAAAGGCTTTGGGACTCTAGTGAACCACAGTGAGAGCCATTATCCACAAATGGTGAGCAGTGGTGAACCTTTCTAGTAGTGGCCAGCCAAAATTACGCCAAGAGCACATCGACGACTCATCCAGGAGGTCACAAAAGAACCCAGAACAACATCTAATGAACTACAGGCCTCACTTGCATGAGTTAAGGTCAGAGTTCATGATTCATCAATAAGAAAGAAACAGGGCAAAAATGGCATCCAAGGAGAAAACCACTGCTAAACAAAAAGACACAAAGGCTCGACTCACATTTGCCAAAAATAAAACCCATCTTAATGCGCCCCAAGACTTTTGGGAAAATATTTTGTGGACTGACTTGAACTTTTTGGAAGGTTTGAGTCCCGTTACATCTAAAATGAAAACAGTTAAACGTGGTGGTGGTCATGTGATGGTCTGCGGCTGCTTTGCTGCTTCAGGACCTGGATAACTTTCTGTAATTGATGGAACCATGAATTCTGCTCTCTACCAGAAAATCATGAAGGAAAATGTCTGGCCATCAGTTTGTGACCTGAAGCTCAAACTCACCTGGGTTATGCAGCAGGACAGTGATCCAAAACACACCAGCAAGTCTACCTCTGAATGGCTGAAAAACCCCAAAACCATTCATGGTGAAAAGCCCTTCAATGTGGCTGAATTAAAACAATTCTGCAAAGAAGAGCGGGTCAAAATTCCTCAACAAGGATGTGAAAGAGTCACTGAGTCACAAATGTTTGACTGCAGTTCTTGCTGCCAAGGCTGGCACAACCAGTTATTAGGTTTAGGGGGCAATTACTTTTTCACACAGGGCAAGGTAAGTTTGGATGACTTTTTCCCCTTAATGAATGAAATCATCATTTATAAACTGCAGTTTGCATTTACTCAGGTTATGTTTGTCTAATATTAAAAGTTGTTTGATGATCAGGAACATTTAAGTGTGAAATATGCAAAGAAAAAGAAAAAAAAGAAGAAATCAGAAAGGGAGCAAATATTTTTTCACAGCACTATATATGTGTGAACTCTGTCCCACTCTGTGATCTCCTTATTAAGAATACAAAACTCTGTGCACGGACAAGGATTAATATTTGAGAATGTGTAAAATGGAATTGGAAATGAAATGGCTTGGATCAAAAGTTAATTAAGAAACACCTTGCACAAATATATCTTTTTAGATTGCGCCTGCTTTTACGGTGCGTTAGAAAGAGGGGCTCAAACGGTCTAACTGAACCAGTCACCAGCAGACAAACAACTGAAACTAGAACAGAACCAGAAGCTGGTTTTTCAGTCTTTGCAGCTGCCTCAATGGAAAGACAAAGTCTGCTTGAGGATACACTTAAAATGTTGCTTTTTTCATGTTGAATCACTTAACACAAAAGAAAAGTGCGGAGCTCAGTAGCAGCATGCTAGGTTTTTAAAAATATTAGAATTTTTAGAATATGTATGCACTTTATTAAAAGTCATTCAAAAGTGAAATTCAACATACAGAAATGCAGGTGTGCCACTGATAATGATGCAGGAGTGAAGTGTGTGGAACGAAAATTACACAAATAAATGAATAAAAAAAAAAGAAAATCCAACCAGAGCAATTATGGATCTAATCAGAGCTTTCTGCATGAAGGTACAGTTCTCCTATCTCACTCCCATTTGCATCATAACACAGTGTGCAATATTAATTTCCGAGTTTACTGCTTATTGGAAGTGCAAACTATGAAAGCCATTAAGGCCCCAAATAGGAAAGCAATTTGCTGTCACATGGATTCGGCTCTATTAAAAAGAAAAATCTTGTTAACCATTTGGAATTAGAGTCATTTGGCAAAAGGCATTCTGCAGCACTCCAGTAAAATAAGTAATTATGCTTCTCTTCCTTCTGTCCCTCTCTTTCATTTGCACAGGCAAGGTGGGGAGCGGTGGATGGGGAGAACGACTGGATGCAAAGGTAATTAAACTTGTTGGCTATCTGTTTGGGTAATGTAAGGATCAGGCCAGCTGAAAGCCTTGGAGGCAAAAGCAAGATGAGAAACACATCTATTTTTCTTTTTCAGTCTACCAGCCCCCAGCTTTATTTTCGTCTGGTCCATATATCACCTATCCCGCAATCTAAGCAGGGAACCGGCCATTAAGAAAGAAAAAAAACTAGATGTGACTATTCCTCAGAGTTTATTTCAGTTGCATTTAGGTTCCAACTGAGTAAAATCTCATTAGTGGTCCTCAGTTGTAAGTAGCTTACTATTTAAATTAAACCATCTCCACAGGTCTGGATGTCTCCGCCTTTAACATTATGCATACTTTGAATTTGTCATTCCCACCTCAACTTTTCTTTGTTTTGAGAAAAACCGGTGCAGATTAATTGTGATCCAATAATAAAATGGTGGGAATTTTATTTTCTTGTGTATATACACCAATCAGCCCTGAGAATAAAACTATTTACTAATTAGGTCCTCAACATAATGCCGACATGGGACCTCGGGGGAACCTATTGTGGGTTCTGAGGTTGAGCCTCCATAAATCAGGCTGGTTCCAACATGTCCCACAAATGCATGTGATCTGGATGGATTGACGTATTTGGGTCAATAGCTTAGAAAAGATAATATTGATAAGATTTTATTAATACCATTACAAAAATGTGGACCTTAACAGGTTACACAGATTTGAGTCTGAATACAGTAGAAAAAAGCCCTGCAGGTAAACTCAATTGTGCAAAAGCTCCACCGCTATGAGTCTAATGTTGCTTTTCTGCAATGCACAACTGTCCAAAATAAATAAATAAAAAATACCAGGACTGACAAAGAGGAACTGAGAAGCCTGAGGAGAGATTGGATAATTGGAAGTGAAACCAGTTCTCGCTTCCCATCTCTATCACTTGGGTCTTTGTCTTGTTCCTCAAGCTCAACAGTTTTTCTCTACGCTTCTATTGGAGAGATGGAAAAGGATTCATCCAAAAGGTATTCATCCATTTGGTAATGATGATAAGTGGAGAGCACTGTTCTACACGTCGGTCCAAAATCTGCTCTTGGAGGTCTGCTGGTAACAGCCAAGGTCGTAGTATATGATTCCCATCATTTCATATAAATCCAACCATTCCACCGCATGTTAGTTGTTTCCTGTGGAATGAGGCATCATCGTCCTGAACTTGAACATTACCGTCAAGATAGAAATGTTTCATCATAGTATAAAAATGATTTTGTTCCAAAGTTTTCCAGATATTGTCTTGTTTCCACAGTTCCCCTTAACCGATTCTATTCAATGACAAATAATAACAGGTTGCAAGCTTTAATGATGCTGATAACTTTGTTGTACAAGTGCATTAATATTGGAAAACGTAAAGCTACTTGCTTTACACCAAGATTCATGTTTTGTTTTTTGTTTTTGTTTTTTGGCCTATCCTGGTTCTGTTGGTTTGCATCAATGTCTCGTAGACTTATTTTTACTTTTGCTAATTTTCTTTAGCTTTTTTTTTATCCCCTTACTTGGTTTGGTTTAGTAAAAGGTTCTAGGTTAAGCTTTGGTGTGAGACTGGGCAACTTCACTTGTTCTATTAAATATCTTTTACTTACAAAATGTGTAACCTACCCACAGGTGCCTAACCCTTCGCTTGTCCATTCATCGAGAGAAACACAGACCGATACCCTTTCTCATTTTTATGCCAACCAGACTCACTTCAAGTCAACTCTTACCCCGAACCTTTAGTTTAACAGTATTTTCTGGATACTATCATAACCTCCTAATAATCATTGTTCCAGTTCAATAGGTATCCTACTCATGGCTCCCTCACTCCTCCATAAGAGTGAAAACAAATAAATAAATAAATAAAATAAAGGCGATTTATGGGGTGGCATGTTTAGCCTCAAAGGTGTTTTATGGTTGGACCTGCAGGGCCTATTTAGGAAGCACTACGTGCTCTGTCCTGACCACAGGTATTGATCGTCAGCAATGGCCATGGTGTGGCTGACTAGTTAAAGCCCTGCATGTGCCCTCACAGGGAGATGAAAATGAGGCCTTTGTGTGTAATGATCTGTGTATGAGCAGGGAGGGGAGGCCACAGAGACAGAGGAGGAGAAATTAAATCATTCCTTTGCTCTTTCAGGAGAGGCACTGCACCAAGCCATGCTTGGCTGCTTAATGTGGGATCTGTTTTTGAGAGGAAAATTAAAAAGAGAGAAAGAAGAGAGTTAGAGAGCATAGAAAAGAGAGATAAATGGCTGGATGTGGGAAAAGTAAATGAGAGCATCCTGATTCAGGGAGCTGTGTGTGGATGTCCCTAATGGGGTAAGGTGATGTGAGCTGTCTGGTAGCTGACCACCACGGTTACAACTACGGTTACACTGGCTTCTGCCTACCTCACACCAGGCCCTGCCAGCGCTGAGACGAATGCGCTCCATGCTAATTGGCAGAAAACTCTGGTGCATAACAAGTGAAGTGGAAACGCTGGTCTAATTTGAGAGGGGGTGAAACGATGGATAAAATGCTTTTAATCATATGAGGCATTTTCTTGTCTGTGAGACAGTGACTGCAGTCATCCCTCCATCCTCTGGAGAGCCACACAAGTCTCAACAATAGAAAAAACAAGCAGCAAGACCTGAAATCCACTTACTCAAATTGGTCAGTCAGCAAACAGCCAGACTGTGAGAGCTGCACTATATCTCTACTTTACTGTGAAGTCATTAGTCACAAAAAAGAACAAAAACTGAGTCACTCAATCCCACTGTGAATATGACGTTTATTGATAGGCTGAATCCGTGAGGAGTCTACAAGAAGTGTGAATTGGATGACAATCAACCAGTGTCAAAATCACTGGAAAAATAGGCGTAGTTTGGGAAAAGAGTGGCACTTCCTTTACAACAGTCGAATGAACCACCTTAAAGCCCAGTGATGGTGGGTGTGAAGATGCCAATCACCGAAAACAACTGACACTGTACTGAATTCACTGGAGTAAGTAAAACAAGGCAAAAGATCTCTGCTGCACATCATGAACAAACAGTACCAAAAAGCAAGAAATGCATAATTTTCATCCCCCAAACTTTCTCCTTTGCCCTGAGTTAAGACCTGCCAGGGGGGGGGGG
>JAVDPK010001246.1:38394-55451 GCA_034780415.1 Cichlasoma orientale | reverse complement strand
ATATTTGCATATATGAGTTATAACCCCTTCGGTACAGAATTGTCTTTCTATAGTTATATATTGTGCTGGAATATTAATTTTCTAGAAAGATTATGTTGGCAGAAGATGATTTTTTTCCCACCATAATTCCTGTATCGTGACCGAAGGGGAAGTGAAGTTACATCATATTTGTTACATCCAGCACTTTTGCACTTTATTGCTTAAAAATGTATTGAGCCATTTCTTTAGTTTTTCAGGGAAAAAATTAAACCGATGATGCAGAAGTCTCAATAACTCACAAAACTCAAGTATCAAATATGATACACTTGGCATAAAAGGGTTAAAAACTGCAGGAATCCATATTCAGAACCTTGGCAGCATATATTTTTCCATTTGACTATTTGCCAACAGGTTTGTTGACTGCACTGCTGGTGTAGTGGACATATTCCATATTGTATCTAATTGTGAGATACAGCGAATCCTTTCAGTGGAACATTTGCATTCTGCATCACTGCATTTAAAATTAAAGTAAAACCCATAATTTTTGCATTGTTAATGTGTATTTTAGTCCTATAAATATACAGCTAACTAAAATTTCCATCGCAAACCTACGCAGATCTAGCTCAGATGGCACCAGAAAACTGCATTTAATCAATATGAAGCAACAATGGGATTAAAATTATCAAATGTGCTCATCAAAATGTGGTTCTGCTTTAAAAGCACTGATATGGACAGGCGCATGAAGCATAATGGATTTGAGTCTGAGGCCTAATGAAAAAAAAAAAACCTGGGCTTAGCAGGGAACACTCTACCTGACTCTGGAGCTCCTGGGCCTGTTGAGTCGGACTCTGTAGCCGCTTCTAATTTTGCTGCATACGACCATTCCTCTTGAGATCCAGTCAGCTCTCGTGTAGGTCAGACAGCAACTGAAAGATCCTTGCTTCAGGATGTCCAGCTACTAAACCACAAAGGAGGCAGGGCGCCGAGAAGAAGGGAAAAATCAATCCAGTGCACAGAGACTACATTCTCTGTGCAGCCAACCTGTTCACTCTGTAGCTGAGGCTAAAATGCACCATGGCTCCCCATTCTCCAAAGCAGGCAGAGTCCTGTCCTTCACAGGCAGGCCCATTATCTGCCTTTGCTAATTCTATCATGATTATAGCATAGGATAAGGATTCATTTTCTTATTTAAATTTAATGCTACTTCATAGACAATCACTTCAAATGTACATATTGAATTTAAAAAAACAATGCACTGCCTTAGACTTCAACATTCAAAAAGGAACAGGCTGAAACTGTCAGAACAAAAATTCTCTCTGAACAAGTGTCTGTGAGTGTAATGTACAGTAATGTGTAATAAGTAATGCTGCTGTGGAACACACACAAGACACAGCTGTTTGAGCATCATGCCTAGAAATGATGAGACTGTTCTTGTAAAACAGGACACAAACATTTTCCTGACAGTAAGAGTGCCAACAATATTAAACAGGCCACTAATTAATACGACCTTCCTGTGCTAAATCACAAGAGGGTAGGGCATGGAGGGGGGAGAGAGAGAGAGAGAGAGAGAGAGAGAGAGAGAGAGAGAGAGAGAGAGAGAGAGAGAGAGTGAGAGAGAGGAAGAGGAGGGAGCTTGGGTGAAAGGAAGGGAAGATAGCAAACGGAAGACAAACAAACCTAACTCCTAGGCTTTGGTCCAGTCTGCCTGATGCTGCTGCAGTATCACTGATGCAGAGGGAGTCCCAGACAAGATGGAGACTCAAACAGGAACCAGGACAAACCATACAGAATACTCCATGAAACCAAATGAAATCAAAAACAAGAATAAAAAAAAAAAAACCCCATTCCTTTTCTCCACAAAGCTCTGATCTCATCTCAGTGTCCGTTATTGCTTCTCAGAGTAAGTCAAACATGTCTGACGGTTATTCCTGAATTAAAAATAAAAATTATGCACAAATCCATTTCACGGAATCGCTTAAAACGTGTCTCATCCGTTAGCACTCTCTTTCTGTGTGCGATCCACACCGATAACCCTGGTCTTGCTTTCTTTCTCTCACAATCGCTCCCTCTCTCTCTATTCTCCCCTCCTAAACTGATCAATACTTCATTTAAATCATGACATTAGCACACTACTACTGGAAAAAGAGGGCGAGAACAAATACAAATGAGCATCTTATGTTAAGCGACATCGTAAAGGATGTTTTATGTCTGAGGACTTCGAGATTTGTTGAAAATATAATGTGAAGAACAAAGAGTATATGCAAGTGTATGGGTTGTACTGCTGTTTTGATTTGAGATCCAGAGCCTCACACTGATCAATACACATTTAAATTGAAGCTGAGAGAACCATCACAATATCTCATCTCATCAGAAGAAGGCAAACATACTATCCCAATTATCATCTCAAATGACTAGTGTCAGGGGACACAAGTCGGATGCTGATAGAGGCATATTTCATATTTATTCAGCAGAATTTTTACATTAGCACCTGAGCGCATAATTGCCTAATATATATGCACACTCACACTTTTATCTATTCACATAATTCACAATGAGCACAATCAATACTGCCCTTTCCATACTGCACCATGCTCATAAAGTGCGTCTGCATTAGATCATATAATAAGCCGTTCACAAAACCCCAAGCAAGACCGGCTAATTTCCTGGCGCTCACTGAAATTGTGAGTGGTAGCAACTGGCTAATCTTCCTGTGCGTCATTAAACCCGGATATTTACCTGAGAAGCCTTGGAGTCACGGGCCTGATGATCGGAGCAGCACATGTTGTTTCAGTCCGTGGACAGTCTCATCCCTGCTGAGACGGTGAGGAGAAGACGAACAGATCCGGATTCCTCCATTCCGAACATGGTTGAAGAGAGCCGAGAACACAAGAAAAAAGAGGAGAGACAGGGGCATATCGTAAGCCCAACACTAGGCGGGATGTGGTAGAGAGCCAAAGTCGATCACTCAGGCGAACAGCACTTACATATAGTCTGGCGCCAATGTTGACCAATGAGCAATTAGGTAGACAAGACTAAAGTTATTGATCCAGGGTTCAGGCTCTTTTCTCTGGGCTAACTAGCCTGCCTGAGGTTGTGTGATGGGTGCTACAGATGTGCACTACAACACAGAGAAAGGCAGTACAAGAGAAAGTGGGAGGAAGGGCAGGGCAGGTCTTTTTCTCTCCAGGCCTTAAGCCTTTGAGTTAGACAACAGACCTAATCATTTAGGCTGCTATTGATTGCCACAGGCTTAATAAGGCTTTGCATCAAGCAGTCACATACAAAAAGAAAAGGCACTTAGAAGAATCCAAACATCCAATCAAAGATATTATGGAAAGCAAACAGCTACTGCCATTGATACGTTTGTCAAGACTATGAGTGTTCGGTTTCTAATTTACAGGATAATGAGAGAGATTTATGTCAGGAAACAGCTTGAAACAGTGAAGTTACCCAATGCTTAAAGTTAGGATTAAGAAACAGAACAGAGGCTGCAATTTAAGGTGTGGAGGTTCTAATAAGTTGCCTTCGAAAGATTTAGCTTCAAACTCATGACACTAGAAATTTAGCAAATTTTGGACAACTCTGCAACAGGTAAATGCATTTTGCTAAGCTAATATCACTGGATCAAAAAAACAGATGGCACAGAATCTCTGAAGTCCCACACAGTTATATGTTTAATTCTTAATTGCCTTAGCTAAACTAAACACAAAAGCAAATGTACAGTTAGATCCACAAATACTTAGAAAATGACACAACTTTTCTAATTTTGTACAATCAGTGTGCTTAACACATAACATGAAAACATAAAAAACCCATGTAGTTTTACAATGCATTAAGGCACTGAAAACATCAACATATAATAATGGGTTCAGTTTATTGTATTTCCTTAGTCCTATGTATTCCCCCTTATGTTTCCGTGTCTAGTTGAGTCTTTGTCCCTGTGTTTGGTCCCCTGTGCTCCCCGTGGAAGTTTTCATTTGTTAGTAATTCTTTAAGTCAGTCCCTGTTTTATTTTGTTAAACTTCTGTTTTGTGTGCACCTTTTAGTTTTGTTTCCCTTGTCTTGTTTTTCGCAGTGAGTTCAGCTGTGTTCCTTGGTGTCCCAGCCTCATCTGCATTTGTCTTTTGTCTTTCCGTGTTCCCCTGCCTAGTCCTACTGTTGTCCCCTATGTCAATTTAACCATTGTTTCCCATTCAGTTGTGTCTTTCTGCTTAATTGTGGTAAATGTTTTCTGTGGCTTGTGTTACATTTACTTCCCTCTGCCTCATTATGTCTATAGTTTCTAGTTGTGCATCCCACCCGCATTTGGGTCCAACTCTGCCTGTCATACAGCCAGTATATGACAAAACAGCATGACCATGAAGGACCCAGCAGGCACAGGATTCAGTGAGTTTGAGAGGTTTTATTTCTGGGACCATAGTCCATGAAGCCCGACTACCCAGAAATAAAACCTTCCTGTTGGGTTTTCTGAAGCTCTCTCCACTATGAGTAAAACTGGTTTGTGTTTCTCATCCACCCAAACTGCTTACACTTGGGACTGAGGTTGCTCAGCCAGCAGCAATCGGAGCTGCACTTTCAGCTTCTGAGTCAGCTAACCTTAAGACAGACTTTTATAGTTCCCAGCCGGCACATTATAAGTCTGTGTTTTCTGTTCCTGAACCGGCCAATTCAGAGGCTGAATTTTCTTCTATTGATGATGTAAAAACAAGGTTAGGATTACGTGTTGCTGAGCCGACTACTCCAAAGCCAAAAATGTCTGTTTCTGAATCAGGCAATTTTGAGTTTATGAAAGTGTTCCTGAGCCGAGTGATTCAAAGTGTTCTGTGTTGCTGAAGCTGGCCAGGACAGAGACTGTATTTTGCTCTGCAGAGTCAATTCATTCGGAGACTGAATTTTGTGCTTGTCAGCCTGAAAAAACAGAGTGAATTTTGTATTCTGCCCAGTCAGACTGGATTTTGTGTCTTCTAGTCTGTAAAACTAGAAACTGCTAACGTTTCTGGACCAGGTCAATCAAAACCTGTATATTGTATTCCTGTGTTAACACATTCTAAGACAGACAATGTTCCTGAACTGGTTCTATCAGAGACTCTTTATTGTGCTCCTGTGCAGTACCCAGAATCTGTTTATTTCACTCCTGTGCAGGCTTCCCCAGAAACTGTTTACAGTTCAAAACCTGCACCCCTGAGACTGTTTGTACGTACATGCAGGCCTCTTCTGAGACTGTTAATGTTTTACCACCTGCTTTCCCTGAGAATGAATCCCCATCTGGGGCCTCCCCAGAGACTGTGTACCCTGCACCCATTCCTATTGCCAGAATACGGGAGACCAGGGCCCAGCCTATTCCTGCACCCGTTCCTGTTCAGAGGGTGGGGTTGGCCAGCTTCAGTCCCTGGAATCATCGGAGCCTCAGTCATCAGAGGAGTTGGCTGTAAGCCCTGAGTGTCCTGAGCAACTTGTGTCAGAGCTGATGCAGTCCCAGTGATCAGCGGAGACTGTGTACCCTGCTGAGCAGACCCAGTCGCTGAATCTTGAGTGTCCCAAGAATCCCGAGTATCCTGAGAAAGCGTGGCCAAAATCCCTGTCACTTCTATGGGCCCTGCTTTGCAACCTGAGGCAGAGTGTCTATAGCCCAAGAGTCCCTCTCTGCCAGGTCCAGTGGGTCCTGCTACGCTCATAACTGAGCCCGTGCCTGAGTCCAAGGTTCTGACACTGCCTGCGTCAGAGGTGTCCCGTCACCTCCATTGACGGCAGTCCCCAGAAGGGCTCCTTTGTTACTGGCCTCCAGCCAAGCCACCAGAGGTGTCCTGTCACTTCCACTGACGCTGGCCTCTAGAGGGTCTCCTTCATCGCCGGCCTCCAGAAGTTCTTCTTCGCTGTCATCGGCCTCCAGCTGAGTTTCCTGAGGTGTTCCATCACCTTCACTACCATCAGCCTCCTGCTAAGCCACGAGGGTCTCTACCGCTGGCCTCCCTGTTGGCCCCCTGAGATGCTTCGCCTCCACCACTGGCCACCTGGCAGCCCCCTTAACTGCTTTGTTTCTGCTGCTGGTCTCCCAGTCCACCCCCTGAGGTACTTCGCTTCTTCTGCTGGCCTCCCGGTGAGTCCCCAGAATTGCTCTATTTCCGCTGGCAGCCTCCTGGCAGACCCCTGAACTGTTTGCCATCTCAGCAAGGCTACCTGGCCAGTCCTCAGAACTGCTTCACAGCCATGCTCTATGGCCTGGAAAATCTCCTGAACTGTGTGTTTGGACTCATTTTTTCCCTGTTTCTTTATTTGGATGGATGTTGTTGAAGGGGGTTTTTCCTAACCAAGGAAAGAATTCTGCCATCATCCAGTTGTCTTCTGTGGTCTTCCGGGCCTTTTGATGCTGCTGAGCTCACCAGAATGTACCAAATCATTGATTTGTTTTTTAGCCTAATGATGGCTGCCTTCACTTGCATCCACATCTATTTAGGCCTCTTACTGAGGGTACCATTGAAAAGCTACCAAATACAACTTCAACACTTGGAATTAACTCCAGATATTTTAGCAGCTTAACTTATAATGAAACAATGAGGGAGCAGACCTTGAATCTTGCCATGAAACTGTCAAACCCTTTGTATTGAAGCTGAAAGTCTGTATATCAATCACATCGACCACACTTCACTAACTGATTTAAAATCCTTTGTTGAGGAGGCAAAATTTAGAAAAACAAAAGTGTAATTGTCCAAAAACTTATGGAGGTAGCTGTATATGCTAAGCAATTTTCTTTAAAAGAAAAAGACAAGAAAAACTATTAAACATTCACATATCAAGAATAGATGAAAACAACCATACTGTTTGTATATGGCTTGATTTGATTCATCCAACAGTAGGTCAATACAAAACAGTTGATACAGAACTGAACAGGATAAAATACACTGTAGCTTAGGTAACACAAATAAAAGATTTATCATTACTCCAACAAACCACCAAGACAGCTAGTTTGGCTTTTATTTAACTGTTTGGAGCTCATTTTATAGGGTTTAAGAAAAAGAGAATTTATCAGCCAGGTTAGACATCAACAGGTATTAATATTACCTAAAAGTAAAATTTCTCAGTTTTCTCAATTAAATAAAAGCCCACATGGCTGTATTATCATCTACACAAAGCATTTTAATGCACTACATTCAGGTCAAGCAAAACCACGCTTTACCTGCTAATGTAAGTTTGTCGTCTCTTTCTTATGGAATTCCAGGGTAGTACAAATGTGTTCAATGTCACATTGGTCTTGCAGAGAACTCTGAAACACACATAGAATATAATGTCTCCAAAAGTGAAAAATAAATTTAACATTTCCTTCCAGCTTTCCTTCTTAATAGAAGATGGGACTTCTCTGTAAAGGCTGGCCCATCCTCCAGTTTGGACATTTGATTTTCCCATATTTTTAGATGCTTTCATTACTTTTTACGAGCCTATATACATCCTCCACTGCCAAGGACATTATTTCAAAACTGCTGAAAACTGGATTTTTAGAATGTGCATTTTAGGAAGACGGGAAAAAACAGAAAAATAAGAAACAGAATTAGAAAATATGGTCATATAAATGTTTTTTCTTTTTTTTAGCAAATACAATTATCAAGTTCATTAAGTGTAAGATACTGAGTGTTTGTTATAAATTTGCCAAAATGAGAACGAACAAGCATTAAATGCAAAGGAAATGTTTTCCTCTTTTGTTGTGGCTTGTGCCTTTATATGCACTCCTTTTTGTGTTTTGAAAATCAATTCTGCTATTTCAAAAGAGAAAGGCATGATAATGAAAGGGCACATAAAAAAAAAACTCAGGCAATTGCTCATTCCTCACACCTTCCATTTCCTCTGCATCAGAAGGACACCTTTAATATTTGGACTTTCAACGTCACTCTAGACTAAATCCCTAGCAACCACCATAGCAACATACTCTCAGTTCAACGTGAAATGCATGGTAAGTTCCCTGCTGCCACCAGCCAGAGGAAAAAAAAAAGGAGAGGTGAAAAAAAAAATCAGAAAAAAAGACATAGATATGCTTGAAAGACCAAAATTAAGTGGCTCTGATAAGATATAACAATAGCACAGAAATGTTCATATCAATAATCCCACATGACCAGAGTGAGACGTATAAATCATATTAAAAAAACATGTATCTGTCAGCGCTTGTGTACTGAAAGAATGTTAAAGAGAGGGGGCTATGCTGTGTGTGTGTGTGTTTGTTTTGTTTTTCTGATAAAAAAAAAAAAAAAAAAAAAAAGAGCAGCTCATCCGGATAATCATTACACAGTACATCAAAACGCAGTCTGCGGTGTGTGACTAAACTTGTAGAAATTGTGGGTAATTAATTGCTGCATAGCTGAAAATATTTTTTTTAACATTAACAACAAATAACTGCTGTATCCTAATAATATGATTTGTCAGTCCACATTCTTACAATCCCCTCGAAATGCTCCCCAAACATAGTTCAGAGAACTGCTGCCTCACAGCTAGAAGGACTGGGTTCAATTCCACCTTGGCCCGGGCCTCTCAGTGTGGAGTTTGCATGTTCTCCCCGTGTCTGCGTGGGTTTCCTCCCACAGTCCAAAGACATGCAGTTACTGGGGTTAGGTTAATTGGTGATTCTAAATTGCCCATAGGTTTGAATCTGAGTGTGAATGGTTGTCTGTGTCTGTGTTGGCCCTGTGACAGGCTGGCGACCTGTACAGGGTGTACCCTGCCTCTCGCCCTATGTCAGCTGGGATAGGCTCCCCTGAAAAAGGATAAGCGGAAGTGAATGGATGGATGACATAAATATTTGTCCATTTTACTTTATACTTGCATATCCTGTATTTTAACAATATTATCAAGAATAATGAGAACAAGAAGCAGAAGAGCTATTCCTGTTTGAACTGCAGATGCATGATCGCTGTAACCATTTGCAAGTTGTGATGCCATATGAAAAAGACTGACTTGTCAAATATCTGAAGATTCAGATAAAAATTTTGACTTACAATCGCTAGCTAGTTCAACTCGTCTATACAGATGATACAAATGGTCTTCAACAACCAAAATGCAAAGCAAAAATATGTATTTGGGAAATGTTAACAAATAATGACATTTTTACATACACTAAACAAATTATGATTAATGGACGATAATATAAGAACTACATGTATATATTTTTCAAATAGGCCCTTTCTAAATTAAATTTTAAACTAAAGTCGGAGATCTGTTGTCTGAAAAGGAATTTGTTAAGGGGTGGGACTAGTGGGCCAAGAGGAAACAGAAGCAAATC
Source organism: Cichlasoma orientale (assembly GCA_034780415.1). Classification (NCBI taxonomy): domain Eukaryota; kingdom Metazoa; phylum Chordata; class Actinopteri; order Cichliformes; family Cichlidae; genus Cichlasoma; species Cichlasoma orientale. The sequence goes on along the minus strand of JAVDPK010001246.1, from coordinate 46,210 downwards.
TCTCTGGGGAGAGTCAATGAAACAGAAGTCCAAAGGGTGCATTTGTTGTGAGATATTTGTCATCAACACTCCAGTAAGACTCATGTCTTCAACCCAGCTACAGTAGCAGCTGAACAACACACCATGTTAGAAAAATTGAGTGGTGCACACTCACAAATTTAATTTCAAAAACTCCATTCTACACATAAACAAGACCTGTTGGCCTATAGAGCTCAGCTGCCAAATATTTTACTTGTACAATATGCGATATATTGAAATGGACAGTATTTTGGCGATAGGTCAACCATCATTGAGCTGATACTTACTTTTGTATTTTTTGCAAATTTAAAAAAAATAATAAAAAATGCAAAATTCTGCATACCTTTACCCAATGGATACTCATACTACGTTTCAGAAGAATTTGCCAATAAATAAGGAAGGAGTAGTGAATGATGTTAAACTTGAATGTTAAAAACATTAAAAATAGTATTTTTTAAAAATTGTAAGAACTGGTGAAAAATCAAAAATCTATCTCCAATATTTTGTTGACCATAGCCCAATGAATATTCATGACAAGTTTCAGAAGAATAAGAGAATAAATAAGGGAGGAGTAGCAACTTATGTACATCAGTGTACAGCATTTCTTAAAAACTGTGCAAATTTGTAAAAAAAAAAAATAAAAAAAAAAAAAAAATTGAGAATTGCCCAACAAAATAAGGGAGGAGTAGGAGTGGTAATTATTGTACAGTCTTTACCATACAATATAATGCACCTTGAGGTGACTGTTGTGATTTGGCGCTATATAAATAAAAATGAACTGATTGAACTTAAAACATCAATCTACAGTATTTCTCAAAAGTTCTGAAAATTCGCAATTAGAAATTTATCTACAGCATTTTGTATAGATTTGCCCACTGAATACTTGTAGCAAGTTTCAAAAGATTCAGTCAATAAATAAGGGAGAAGCAGTCTGTGAAGTTAAACATGAATATCCTGTTTATCTTCAAAATTTCAAAAATTCATAAAAAAAATTGTTTTTTTGTCTTTTTTTTTTTTTTTTTGGAGTTTTGCATGCCAAGTTTCAAAAGAGTCAGTGCAGGAATAAGAGAGGAATAGGGATTAAAGGTAAACATCAATGTACAGTATTTTTTGAAAATTTCAAAAGTTAAAATTTTTTAAAAAGTCAAAACTTCTGTCTCCCCAATTTTGTAGAGCCTTACTCAAAGAGTATTTTTGCCACATTTCAGAAGATTTAAAATATAAATGACCAAGGAGTAGTGAATTTAGCAAAAAGGTGATGGATGACGGTAGAACAACGGAGGGACAACGGACAACTTGGTATCGGAACAGCTCCTGACTGTCATCGGCTGTCGAGCTAAAAACTAGATGTACAGAATCAGCAGAGAAATCTAATTTAAAAAAAAACTTCAAAATTTACTGATTTTTCCCAGAGTAATGTTTAGAAAGCCTTTATGCTTTATGATGGTTGTGCAACTACCGTAATGGCTCAATCGACAGACATAATCGGCCTGGTTTATTCCACTGGAACGCCTTAAAATTACAATGTTACTTTAAAAATAGAGTCATCACAGCAAAATGTTAAGTACACTTACATCTTTACTGCACTAAAGAGTAGATATGGCTGTCACACCACAGTTGAAGCTACTGTGAACCTCTCCTGTGTACATGCGTCAGTGCAACAATATGATTGGTTCATATTTTTCCTTGTTTTGCTAGTAATTGTAACCATAATCTCTGCCCTTATGAAATTCCCTCATAGATTTAAAATCAGGATTCTTTGAATGCCATGTGGCTTTCTTTTGATGTCTCTGATTATAGTGCCATCTAGTTTTAAGATGCATTTTTTTCAAGGTGAATTTAAAAAAAAGAACTGAAGCTAGTCCTTCCAAAGAATCACTCTTTTACAGAAGACATCTAGTGTTAGTAATCGTCTTTGACATAATCCATATTTGTATGCCAAAGTGTAACAACAACAGCCATCAAGTAATGTTCAAGAAACTGAACATATTTTCATCTGTATATATTGCACTTGTTTTATTATTTATTTTTAAAATTTTCTATATACTTGTTCTTTCATTTTATTTTAACTTATTTATTTCAATTGTGCGTAGGGCAGTCGCGAGTAAGAATTTTATTGCTCAGCATAACCACTTTGTTTTGCGGTGTATATGACAAACTTCTTGAATCTGAATTCTTGAATCTTGAATATTATGAAAAATATAAATGTTTAGTAAAAAAACAGAATTAGTAGACACCCGCTCTGCTTTATTAGATTAGACTCAAAACTTTCCTTTTTGATAAAGACTATACTTAGAGCTGGATCAGGTGACCACGAACACTTCCTTATAGACCTAGGCTGCTGGGGGCTTCCCATGATGCACTGTCTTTTTCATGCAACTCTTTTCACTCTTTTCACTCGCTATGTGTTTATACACCATTTTTCATTTCATCGTTAGTTATTGAGCTCTGGCTCGCTTCCACAGCATGCATTTTGTCCTGTCTCCCTCCCCTCATTCCCAACCAGTTTCGTCCTCTTAAAAGGAAGTTTTTCCTTCCCACTTTCACCCAGTGATTGCTCATAGGGGGGTTGTCTGATTGTTGGGTTTTTTCTCTATTGTTGTAGGGTCTTTACCTTACCATATAAAGTGCTTTAAGGTGACTGTCATGATTTGGTGCTATATAAATAAAACTGAATTGAATTGAATTGAATTATGCTGTAGGAGTTGGTTTAGATTGCATTACCGTTAAAACCATCTATGTAGTCAACTACTGTCATCTTTAGAGGTACAAGGCTTCCTACAGTGAGAGTTTGATAAAACACTGAAAGAAATAAACCCAGTCATGTCCATAATTATTTATTGCCAGTCAGGGCAAATACTCAGCAAGGTGCTCTAAGTAGCTATTAAACAAGTGTGGCGGTGACCTCTGGTTTTAAGCGGCTGTATCTCTGACAGCCAAAGCTACAGAGGCCATCCTTTAAATGGACTTCCTAAAGTTTAATTCAGGAAAATATAAATGAAGAGTTATTCATTGGCAAAGCTGTGCAGGAACAAGCAGTGCCTCAACTGCACATTGGTCTACTCAAGTCTATCCAAATTCCTGCTGTTTCTCTCTGGGGGACTTGGCTGGTGGTTCAAAAGTAACCATCTGCCAAATAAATTAGGAACTTTATTTGCAATCATATTTTACTCTTTACCATTGCCTTTATTGCAACTTCAAGACCTATTCTGTAATATTCTGTGTGCACTCGTTTGAGTGTCCATGCAATCATCTATATAGATAACGAACTATGTTTCATATTTTGTCATATCTTTAACAACGTCTGTAACATTTGGCATATTCAGTGATTCAAAATGGTTCGACTAATATACTTGCCCCCAATAATGCCCTTTATTTGACAAGACACAGGAAACATGGAGAATTAGATACGGAGAGCATAATATGTAATGTGCCCAAACCACTCACCTACTTTTCTGCCCCAGTGCTTACTTGGGCATGTACAGTAGGTATTATATGAATATACAAATTTGGAGTGAAACTTATTTTCTAAAACTCTATATTAATACTAAATATTTCAGTGCTACCTGGAGCACAAGACAGTCAGTTTACATAGGTTACAAAAATCAAATATACAGTACCTCCTATCATGTAATGGTGTAGTTCCAATACACTGTATGTAAAGTATTTGAAGTATGTGACTGACAGGCGTATTATTATGAGAGCTAATTATTATTGTCCCAAGCTTAACAACATTAGCAGCTGCACTCCGAAGATGGAGAGCTATTAAATTAATATTGCCACTAAATACAACACTCAGCCACTGGGAGTTGAAATGAAAATGAAAAAGCAAAAAATCTGAAAAGCCCCCGTTCCCCAAACCTTTAGCCTTTGTAGTGATAGGGGCTTTGTGACGCTAAAAGTGGCCTTATAACCAGGACCTGAATCAGCTAGATTGCATCCAATCTTTAATACAATTAATGAATCTCACAAAGGAGGATTATGCTGACAGGATTATTTTCACCAACAATGCACACCCGCTGCCAGTTACAGACATGCATGCTATTCATGCAACTGCTGACCCTCTTTAATCCAAGCACACAACAGACAACAGTTCATGAATAAACACGGTCAGCCTAAGGATAGGCGAGTGCCCATGAAAGTGGTCACTACAATATTTTCTTTGTGACAGTAACTTTTAGATATCTTATTGGCATAGTGCTATACTGACAAGTCATTTATTCTATTTTTGACTTTGTAACTCACCTTTGTAACTCAAACAGGGCAATGCGAGGAACTCAATCAATTCCTGTGAACTTTACAGAGGAACTGAACTATTTGCCTTGCTCCAACATTTGATCTCAAGCCCCTGACAAGGATCTCAAACTGTCTGCAGGCAAATGAGAGCTGTCTGGAACTTCTTGGGGCAATGCTAAATCAAATTAGTTAAAGCCATGTTAATTTCAAGCAGCATTTCATTAAAAAGGAAAAGATAATCAGCAACAAAGACTCCATGTCCTTCTGACTAATCTAATAATGCTTCGTTTGTTTGCTTTAATCACATATAGCGATTAAGAAGCAGAGACAGGGCTAAATCATGTAGACAGAGGGATCTCATAATCTGCCCGTCATGGCCACCGTCTGATTTCCTGCCATTCGTCACAGTATGTGAATGGATGAGCGGGTGGTGTTTCGACCCTTAGCTGGTGTTTTGAGAGGTGCTCTAACCTCACGATGGGACTGCTCATCTTTAGAAGATGAGGGGGTTCAGGTATCACTTTACCCTAAAGGGTCTCAGTACTAAACCCAGGCCACTGGCTGTCATGGATATTAGCTTTGCATTTTGGAGCCTGGATACTAAAACAATCTTTATGGAGTTTTGGCCCAGAGACAGAGGACATCTGTAAATTGTTAAATTCTGTCATGTCACTTTCCCATCTTCATCTTCAGCTGAAAGGAAACTCCTAAACTGATTTAAGAGACGCAAGCTTTACATTATATGTTAATTCTAGCCATCAGAACATGCTTGCACTGAACGATCTTTATTTTTACTTAACATTTATGTTTTATTGCCACTACGCTAAATGCAGGAGTGTTGAAAAAACTTTATATTGCAAGTCTGTGTATTTATAGGGTAACAGTTTTACTAATTAACCAGGAAATTGCAATCTGAATTTATTTATTTGAGCCGTTGCCAATGCTAGTTACAGAGTTTGCCCCTTTGTAAATTATACCGTAATTCTTTAGGAAATCTGCCAGATGTTTCTCATTCTTCTGAGTTTGCTGTTTTGCATTGCTACATAAGAGAAATTTATGGTGACTATTTCTGCAACTGGGACTATAGATGGGAGACTCTGCTGAATAAGGGATAGGCAATGAAAACACTTGAATTTTAAAAAAGCTCATCAGATCGTTCTCCCTCAGAAAAAAAACTCATTCCTCATCAGTGGGTACGATCACTTGAATGGAATCAATCAATTGTGTTCCGCTTGGCTTTGCTCTTCTTTGCTCTTCGTTTCCAAATCCAATCTCTTCCATGTCATCTCAGAGCACATTTATAAGGGCCCAGCCTCTTGATTATCTCCCTCCCTCGCCTCAACTCCCCCGCTGCTGCATGCTCCAATGTATTAAATTAAATGAGGTGTCTGTCCAGGTCACCCTCACCACAGCCTCCCCCCCACCACACCACCACACCACCCTCGTTCTCACTGCTGGTAATCAAGGGAGAAGACCCTCCCTGCTAGTTTTGTGCCAGCCAGGCTGCATAAATTAGCATTAATGAGAACTGGAAAGACCTGCAGTAAAAGCGGGGAGGGAAAGGACTGAAAGGAGCAAAACCAGAACTGTGGGAGAGAGAGGGAGAAACGCAGCTTCAAACGTAACACTCACAAATGGCTACTTTCTCTGCCGTCTCACCATCTCTCTTTTTATGCCCATCTCTTCATTTTGTACCTTAGCCTCTGTCTTTGCGCTGGTTATCTCCCGCAGACAGACTCAACAAAGCTCTGAGGAGTAAAACAGCAGTGGCTTGGGTTCTGGCAATAAATGAATCATAGATGAGGCTGTGTGAACACTTAACATAATCCCATGGCTCAAGCTTAAAAATACTGCAGGGTGCTAACGTCTTTGTTGTTCATCAAATATTGATGCATACATAATTATTTAAGCATAAGTGTGCAGATTGTGCGAATGTGTAAATATATCTCAGTGGCTGAGACATTTTTAGTATTGGTTTTATGAAAGTAAATTTGATTCTGGTGGATTGTATTAGACTTAATTACCTAGGGGATACATATAATTATCTTGAACTGATACAGAACTGAATGTGTGATGTGTTTTACATTGACTATATTTGTGTGTGTGTTCAGTTTACTGCCATACATGAAAACCATCAAAGCATGATGTTGACATACAGCACACTGTTACTTTCAGCTCCTCTCTCTTCTCATTGGAGTAGCAATGACAATTACAAGAAGAAGACGAAGAAAAAAATCACTGCATCACTTCATTCTTCTGCTCCCCAACTTTAATTGCTTAATGCATCCTTTACTGCTGCACCACTCCGCTCCTCTCAGTTTCCTCCTCCACCTCATCATTCCTCCCTTCCCCTCCTCCCTTTCTCATCTCCTCCACTGCCACCTCATTTACTGTCAAGTTCATCCTGGTAATTAAAGTTGAACTGCATGTAGGTCTCTAGTTTGAGGGTGGCAAATTGGCACAATCAGCCCAGTGTAGTGTTTTCTTTAAGTTTTACACAGGAGTGAACTCCAGCTGTGGGTCTATAACGTCTCATCTGCAACGTGATTTTGTTTCGTCTTCTGTGAGGCTCACGCCACAGCAGGAGTGAGACTTCTGGCCTGGTGCTACCGGTAATGGTAATGTAGGTTGCTCAAGGGATGCTTTATTCTGAAAATTGATCAGCTGTACGATACCATTTCTGGGTCTTGATACTGTAACTCTGCACCATTGTTCTACATGATTATACACTCAAAGGCCACTTTCTTAGGTACATCTGTTCTAATCAGTCACTTAAATGGCAGCAACTTAATGCATTTAGGCCTGCAGACATGGTCAAAACAACCTGCTGAAGTTCAAACTGATCATTAGAATGGAGTAGAAAGGTGATTTAAGTGACTTTGAACGTAGCATATTTGTTGATGCCAGATGGGCTGGTCTGAGTATTTCAGAAACTGCTGATCTGAGATTTTCCCACACGGTCATCTCTAGGGTTTACAGCGAATGGTCTGAAGATGAGAAAACATCCAGTGAGTGGCAGTTCTCTGGGTGAAAATGCCTTGTTGACTCAGAGGAATTCAGAGGAGAATGATCTGAGCTAGGAAGACGGCAGAAACAACAGTAACTCAAATAACCACTTGTTACAACCAAGGTATGCAGTAGAGCATCTCTGAAAGCACAACACAAACCTTGAAGCAGATTGGCTACAGCAGCAGAAGACCACAGTGGATACCACTCCTTTGAGCAAAGAACAGGAATCCAAAGCTACAATTAACACCACAATCAAACAGTAGAAGACTGGAAAAGCATTGCCTGGTCTGATGAGTCTTGATTTTTGCTGTGTAATTCAGAATTTGGCATAAAAAACATGGAAGTCATGGATTGACTGTGGCCATTGGAAGATAACATATCACCCAACCCTCTATGCATATGGGCTGCCTTGCATCAATGGTTCCTAATAGTGAGGTATTAGGAAGATTTACCTAATGAAGTGTCTGGTGTGGGGAGGAGTCACGTGACCAAGGTCCGGGATGGCTGCACAGTGAATAGCTCCTAAGACAGTGTTCAAAACTTCCTTTTAAAA
>JAVDPK010001246.1:15785-35929 GCA_034780415.1 Cichlasoma orientale | reverse complement strand
TTAATACTAGTCAGAGGCGGGTTATTTAACGGGTTATGACGATTTATTGGCGTACAGTACATGTAGCAGTACCCTGTGGCGGGCCGGATGAAAAGCTCTGGCGGGCCGGATGTGGCCCGCGGGCCGCCAGTTGACGTTCCCTGCCCTACACGGTCTGCAGACAGCTTTGCAGACTGTTGTTTACATGTTGTATCTATTTACTGTCACCAGGGGGCAGCGTCACAAACAACCAGTCTGTGGGCTACTCTTGCTTGTGCTAACGAGTTATAACGCACAAAGACCTGAAGAGAAACAAACTGCTACAAACAATGAAAAGTTTCCATTGTAGCCACCATCTGTGCTTCTCATGCTTTTCTGATCTTTGATGTTTTTTTCATGGTGAATTTCGCTGTTGCTCCTTTCCCTGTTCCGCCCCAGTTTTCAACCAGTCACCGTTCAACCTACGCATATTGTCGTCCACATCAAGCTACACGCTGGTGGAATTTTTGGAGAACTGCAAAAAATGCTGAACACCCCTCTCTGCAGGCTCTGCGTAGGCATATATTGAAGCAAACAGACACAAATAAATTAACGAGAAGTTGGGCGTTTTTGTACAGACACAAACCTAAAAACACGACAGCAGTGGATTACAATGACACTTTGCACCAATAATGCCTTCAATTAATTAGAAGGACTTAGAAACAAAGGTTAAGTACTACCTTCTGTAGTTGAGACAAATAAAAGCCCTAGACTATATTTGAGGTCATTGAGGTAAGAAATGTTTTTGGACACATTTGGAAAAATGTTTTCTAAACTACCACAGTTTTTCTGAGAATCTACTACACAGTCAGTACATATAAACACAGACCGCCACAGATGGCATGAATGCGAGTGCATTTGAACAATAAAGCAAAGTTTATCAGTAGCTAAGAAAGTCTTAACCATTTAGTCTGGGACAGTCACAAGTAAAGCAGCCAATTCTTTCTTACTAATATATAAAGTTGGATGTCTGTGGATGTCATGAACTAAAACACACAACTACTGATAGGACCAATTACTCCTTTTCAGCTGAGTTTCATCTCCTCCACCTTGTCTTGCTTTGCATGATAAAAGAAACCTCAGCTTATACAGAAGCAGAAACTAAATATGTGAAAGATGTCAAGGCTCGGTCTGAACAAACAATATGGTTTGAATGTGAAATAAGAACCTTAGAGTTATTTTTTTCCCGCATGGATACAGAAAACGTCCTGTTGCTAATGAGAATATATGTTTAAGTGTATGTAATCAGTGAAACATGAATACATTAAGTTGTTTGTTTATGGGCATCTTTTTATACACACAGGAAGTGAGGTGAAGCTAGTGTAAATTCATGTGTTTGCGTTTTTGGAATCTATCAACTGAAGAAAGCTTTGTATTAGTACATCAATAGCATTTAATTAAATGGAACAACTGTGAACAACAGTAATTCCTACAAGTCCAAACTGAACTGCAGTAGCTGTCATATCAATGTGAACATTCATTAAGCACATGTCAGTCAAAGTATGTAGGAGTATCTTGGTGAATAAGGTGGTTTGAGGAGATGCCCTAGACTTGGTCAAATGACCTTCTTATTATATCCTCCTCTTCAATCTTCCCAGAACTTTACACTGTTCACTAACAAAGAATTAATTAAAATGTATATAATATATATCAATATTAAATGCAGATGGGGTTGCCTTGAGATTACTCTTGATCTGAACTGAACTGAACTGAATAATATGTGCATTCAAAATTAAATGTAGTTAGCATAAATTGCAAACAGGATATAACAGAAATTGCTCAGTTAATGGACTTTCAATTGTGTTAAAAAATAAATAAATAAATCACCCACACTGCTGGACTTGGCACCAAGAACTTGCTTTTAAAAGCCCGAGGTAAAATATGTCCGCTTACACACGTTCACACTGAAACCTTGAGGTCTCAGATGGTCACCAAACACTAGATCCTACACATTCACAGAATTCCTTCTAACACACAATGCGAAGAATGAGAAAACCCTTTAACTTGAGTTGATGATTCTAAGTATTTTGTGAGGCCATTTTAGAGTGTCCTTGTAATGCAGACTTCTGAAATTCTGTGGCAGTGGGAGAAAGGTAGGGGGTGGGACCTTGATTGATTGCCAAGGATGAGTGATTAGAAATGTGAGCTGCAATAATGGCCTCCGCTGCCGGGCCTGCTGCAGGAGCCAGCCACAGTGCTGTAAACATTTCACTGCATCCCAACATGCTTTACTGCCTTTAAAGGGGAGGGAGATGCACATTTAATACTAAAGCAAGCTACTGCCAAGGCTCATTACCATAACCCTGTCCCAACACATCACCACATTTAGAAAACCATCAGCACAGAAGTCAGATCGTCCTTATCATATGCACACACACTTACCCAGCATATGCAGGGCAACACGAGACAACACGCACATCATGCACAAACAGAGAAACAAACATAGCATATTCAATTATCATAGCATAGCAATTAGTCAGAGCCAGAGACTCAACAGAAATCATCTGAGGAATAATCTGTTCAGCCATCCCCATGGCCATGCTGAACATCAGCCTATAAATAATCTCATGTATAACAACACGTATCATTATTTTACAAATTTATTCTTTGTACAAGTAGATACAGCACACCTTCATAATGCTCACATCTGAATTTAGCTCTATGCCGAGAGCACAGCAATATCTACAAGTTGTTTGTTGTACACGTCATCAACGTTTCTTTCTCTTTTTAGCAAAGAAAGAAAGTTAGCTAGTGCAACATGACTTTTGAATGGGAACAGGTAGAAAACTCTGGGGCTGAAAAATTAAGCTAAGAACAGAAGTGCTTAAAGAGGTTCCTGGAGTGGCCACCTGAGGCTGGCTCCAAAAGCTACTCACTTCTCCAGTAGACTCCCATATTAAAAAGCCCAACTTAAGGCAGCCCCAAGTGGAGATTAGAGGAACTGCAGTCTCTGGTGCTGGTTTTATTAGCACTAGTACTGATCTGTGAAATACTAGATTAAATGCATATATGCATGAAAATAAAATCCAGTTTTCATACCTGCATACAGAAAACTAAAAAAAATAAATTGGGAAATTGTGTTTGTCATATCATATAGGACACGGGGTACCTGCTATTCACTTTACTGAATCTACAGGATCTCCCAAATATATTAAGTGCTTACATGAAGTACGTGCACATGGGAGCGCAGACATGCAATAAAACAACAGTATGCCCCCAGGTGCAATTACTTACCTAATTATGGTAAAAATAATAAAGTTAATGTAAATGGAAGAAGAAACTACTGTAATACTGCATTCATAATCAACCCACATCCTGAGTCAACAATGGCCAGAAAACCTGGAAAACGTGATTAATACCCTTACACAATTCAAAGCATATCTGTGCTTGAATTAAACAGACTAGTGCATGCACATTAAGGTCCATTTCAGCTGTACAAGAAATAATGAGCTACCGGTCATAAACAGACAACTGAGGAGGAATGTGATATTCATTAAATACAAGCTAAATCAGGCAGCTTTGGGGAACTAAATTACGTAGGTTAATGTTCAATGGTGGATGTCTGTATTTCAGAAATGTATCAACAAAATTTTTATTCACAAAATCTGAAAGTTCTATAATAAAAATTGCCCCTTTCATGCAGGCCCTGAACATTCAGGTTAGGGTCTAAATTCAACTGCATATTTCTGTTCACCAGATCAATTACAAAAGCTCAGTATCTGTTGAACCACTATTTTTACAAGTAATAGCAAAATGGCAATGATAACAACCAAGCACCATTAACATGCCTCTTAAATAAGAGTTTGTTATTACAATGCTTTGGGAACCATTACAGAGTTTTGCCACCAAAAAAAAAAGAAAATCATAGTCATGCAAAGCTCAACAATCTTTCAGACAGCAAAATGTTTAAACAGTAGGGGTTACATGTCAGTAGGGAGATCACCAGTCTATGTTGATGTTAAACACTGGACACAGCCATCCTTTACAGCAGAAAGGAAAGATTGTTATGCTATTGGCACTCCTGGGTCATTAATCAGTGATCGCTACTTTGGATCAAAGAACTAACCTCCTACCCATTTAATATGTTTGCTGTCATCAATCCACCCTTTTGTTTTTCCAACTTGTGCTTTAGAAAGCTGCTAAGGGAGCTGGAGTCTACCTCAGCTATTGTGGGACAAGATGTGGGACAAGATGTGGGCTAAACCCTGGACAGGTTTCCAGTGACAGTCATCTGCCCGACAGACGAGCATTTACATCATATATACAGACTCTATATAAGTTTAACAGTGTTAGATGATAAAAGTCTTAAATATCAACACACATGTAGTAAAGTCCACTTGCACTGAAAGATTTCTTGCTGCCTTTTCACCTGACCTCAAATCTCTGGCTAAGTCAGTAATGTTATGTGACGACATGCTCAGTGGAAAATAGATCCACCACAGAAGTAAAAATTAATTTACACCTTTTCTATTGTATCATATTGTAACATTTTCAGACTGCAATATTAACTAATAATGTTGCCTGGTAGTACCTAATAGGTTACCAAATATGTTGTTTTACCTTAAAATACGATTTAACACCCTTCCAAATTTTCATTATTTATTTGATTGGTCTTTTCAACCTCCCCTCACTTCCTACTGCACTCTTAGCAAAAAAGGTACAGAACATCAGTTTCCATCCCTACAAGTACAGTCTGCACAAATTCCACACAGAAGGGCCTGTAAACCTAAGACCCTCTGTGAGGCAACAGTGTTAACTACTGAGCCACTATGCTGCCAAATTATATCGTGAAACATGAAGGCACAAAAATCACAAAAGGGACAAAACACAAGGGTACAAATAATTACCTCAAGTCAATGATACAACATCAGCACCTCAGACAGCGTTCTAGCCAGCGGTCGATCGCCCGGCGCTGCGCCTTGCTGAGGTGCCGTCACACCGTGCTGAGAATTTCAGCAGTTAGCTACCTAAACGGATCGCTATCCGTTAGCCAGCCTGTGAAATTTTTCTGACTAGAACCCTGGAGTCTCAAACCTGCAGCTACATATGGCCCTACATTAATATGAATGACAACCCCATTTTGCCCTAAGGAAACCCTACCAACATTACCTTATCTACAATGGTAAAAAGTCTAAATAATTAAATTATCTCCACTCAGTGGGCTATTTATGATTATTTGGTACTTTGCATTATCCTTTATATTTCTGTAAATTATAGAACCAAAAAATCAAAATGTTACTTTTTAAAATTATTAATCATAATCATGTAACTCTAATATTTTATTACTAACACAACTGAACAATTCTAAGTGTAGGGAACTCTAAATATCTGTATCTGTCTATCTAGTCTTACTTTCTTATAAAGCTCTACATGCCTTTGGGTCATACCCATGTTTGCTGAAATGAACCAAATTAAAAGCAGCCTATGTTAACAATAAATAAAACATATAGCAGCCTAATTGTAAAAGTAAGAAAAAAAAGGCAGTTGCAGTTTAATTTAGACTAAAGCCCAGCCACAGGTCAAGCATACTGATGAGTCTAAACAGTCTTGGCAGTGAAAGTGTAAAAAATAAAAATAAATTGTCCATGAACTGTTAAATTCTTTGTTTTCCTCCAAGACTCATTTTTCTTGGATTTTGCATCCATCGCTAAGGGGGCGCAGGATGAGCCATTTATGTGTACACATTAATGCTAACCAGCATTATTGAGGTTCAGCAAAATTGCAAAAGCGCAAGGTAATAGACGGGTGCTGTGACACACATTTTAGTTAATATAAAAATAAATAAAAAAATCAATAAATTGAAAAATTAAAAATCAATGTGTGGGCTATAAATGTTTAAAATGCAGACTGAATCATGTAAGGTCATGATAAACAAAAATGGAAATGAAAGTTAAAATAAAAAAAAATAATAACCATTATTTATGTCCATAATCATATTATTGTAGATTTTTGTCAAAGCCAAAGGGAGCCACTGGAGACGGGCAAAAGTGCTGCATACGGCTCTGGAGCTGCCTGTCTAAAGGCACAATAATGTACTTTATTTTCTGACATTGTAGTTACACAGTAATGCTTGGTCAGGAGGTTTTGCTGCTGGAAAAGCCTAGGTGCTCAGAGTGTTAAAATGCGAGTAGCAGCCCATTAGACCACAGCCAAATGTCCTTTTGTGTTGTAGGATGTGCTGCTATTGTACACCATGAAAATGGCATAGAAGTATAGTCCAGATGGGAGAAGTAGTTAACTTTGAAAAAGGGTGTATTTTTTTTTTTTTTTATTAAAATCACAACCTTGTTCCAAATCAAAACAAGAACTTGTGGGACCCAAATCTTATAAAATAGTGACCAACAGAAAAGCGAGTGGAAAAAAGAGAAAAAATACATACTAAATATAGCCATCGCATACAGAACTCAAATGAAGTCATAAGTATTTCATTCACCACTTCTTCAGATTATATCTCCTTACATGACTTATGCAGACATTTATTGGTTCTCATACTTCCTTATTCAGCAAAATGGTAGTCTGCAGCAGTTCGACGGAGGTCAGAAAATTTCCCATTGCAAGAAAATGTAACAGCTTGGAGTCAGAATGCCGTGCTGATCAGTCAGGATAGGGAATTTTACATATTTCTTACATTTGCATGACTTGCGAGCATGTAGCATTTATTCTGAAGATAACAAAATTCAGGTTTAGCTCACCAACCTGAGTGTGTTATAATAAGAAAATGGCATCTGTGACTATGGTGAATTAACATAAACTATAGGTCTTTGGACTATGGGAGAAAGCCAAAGGTTCCACTAAATTATGTATTCAGCAGACAACAGTAATAATTTCACATTGCTAATGCTGTAAAATTCCAAAATGATGCATAAAAAATATTAAGACCATTTTGATGACTTGCTACAGATTTCTTCACCACAGCACCTTTGCTTGTGGCACAAAGACAAAGACAACATGGTACCACCAGGACAAATCCTACAGCCCCTAAATGCAGGGCCTTGCACTGCTCCTGAACTCTTTATATTGTATGAGAAGTGTATGGAGAGACAGGCAGAAACAGACAGCTTAATGACTGCAGAGAAAAACAGGAGGCAGAGGAGGAATGAAAGCGAGAGGGGAAAAAGGTGTGAGAGATGGAGAGAAGAAATTAGGTTGTTATGTATATTGCTGGCAATTCACACATGCACATTCCATCTGAGATCCCATCAGCTGTCAAATTGGGAAAGCGATGGGGATGTGGGAGTGGCGAGAATCTCAACAAGGACTGAACTTGGCGCACCACTGAGACCTAATCAAAACACAATCACATTCACTGCCAGAACAGACGCACACAGGCCAGCGCCCATACATTCATTCTCTCCACTCACATTCACACCCAAGTAAAAACCCAGTCACTCCCTTTCCTTTTCACACAAACACTGTTTAACAAATGTACACATAATCATTCACACACTCGCAGAAAAAACATTAACTTGTAGTCACACATGGGCAAACACATTTTGTTCCATGCAATCAAACTTCAGCCTATTTCAAACTATCCACTGCTTCAAGGCGGAGAGATGATGTATGAAACTGCCCAGTTAAATACTGGCTCTTATCTTGAGCTATGACCTGTGACTTGAGTTTATCTCCATTATGCAGTGGTTCATTTCAAAAGCTTCACCTCTGTTGGAGGTTATTGGTATGGGAGACACAGACAGGAACTCTGGTTGCATATAGGGATCGGCCAAATGCTTCTCCAACTGAACTGAGCCTTCCCTCCTAATACGCCGTCCCTCTAGACAGTCTACGTGCTGCTGTAGTCAAGCCCAGAGTCCACTCACTCAGGTGTGACAGCATCACGGCTGACCAGTTCCTAGGTCAGCATTCTTGCCGCTAATCCACACAGATAGGCCAAATGCTGACCACTAGGAAGTAATTGCTTGGAGTTGGCCCTGCCAAAGGCTCTCTAATGCAAGAATAGGTGTCTGAATGTTAAGAGCATTTTTTCCCTTGTGATTTATATGGTTCTGCTAAGCTAAGAGACTGCCCTGGGTAGATGTCACAGATAAGATTAGATCTGCTGTGGTACGCAGTAGTTGTGATAAAGCTCCAACTTTACACACATATTAAATGTTTATTTTTCTATCCTATCTGGGGGGCAAAGAATTTTACTGTGTGCCAAGCGCACAAATATATTGCTCCAATGGGTAAGAAGTACTGACTTTGAAGCATTTTCCTATTTTCTACTTTCCATTGAATTTGGCATCCTTTCCTGACAGAACAAAGGAGGTGAGTTGCCAAGGCTCAGCTGTGTCAAGAGCCCTATGAAATACTCTTGACTGCAGCAGGAGAAGAGCAGACAATAGAGAAGCACACTAAAGATAAACCAATGACAAGATAGTGAAGCACAACAAACTTGACTTTATAATACAGAAACACCATAAATAAAACAGAATACAGTATGCCCTTAAAAAGAAAGAAAACAAATGCACCCTCTGCCTCTTCCTTTTGACATGATTTACTTTACTATAGTTATACTGATAAGTGGATCTGTCAGGTAGTGAAGAAAATTCAACCCATTTACAAAAACAGACATCTTGTGGGAAGTTTGCATAGCGTGTTAGGCGTTTGGCACAAGTGCAGACGGATGACATATCAATGAGACATAAGATAACACTGGAGATGTTCACCCACCAAATCCCTGCCACTAAAAAAAAATGGGTACAGCTGCTGAAGGGAGTGCTGGCCCACTCATTATTATTGTATCTGCCAGCCACATTCTGGTTAGATCAACAAAGTACAAGTATAAGTAAAAATATAGGTTTTTAACATCACTAAGAAGTCTTTGGTATGACAGTAGAGTTTACAACTGGCAGTCAGCCAAACTATAAGTGAATGAGCTCTGATCTTCACTGTGAGAGTTGTTGTGAAGGAAAGGATAAATGCTGGAATCAACCATCGGCTTGAGCGTGTCCTGTGGGGCCAAAGAGCAGTCTGGCTACAGAAGGAAAGGAGTGGTAAGAGAAAAGAAGCAAGAAGTTTTTTTTCGGAGAAGAGAGCAGTGAATTTTTAGCACACAGACACTTACCTGTCCTTTTGAGAAGGATTATGGGGTTTATGTGTAACAATGGAGCTTCAGTTGTACGAGTCCACAGACAGAGCGCCAAAGCTTGATATCAACTTAACAGTGACAAACCATACCACGGCTCCAGAGACTACAAGGGAGAGGGGGGCAGCAGGGGTGGGGGGGTGGACAATTTCTGACACAAAGTGCAGTGCTGCATACTTTAACATTGTTCTTTCTCTTCGTTTATTTTCCTCTCATCTACTCTTGCCTTCTTTGCCGTCCCTTTCTGTCAAGTGGCACAGAAGAGAACGAGCCGAACGTCTGTGTCTGCTTACTGGGGCAAGTGAACATCTAAAATGACAGAGGGTGACGTTGGCTTGAGTGCTGGAGAAGATGCCTCAGAGATAAGTGAAGGACCATTAGGGAGACAGTGATAAGATGCATGCATGCATGCAGGGCTACTGAATGTTCACCTTGAACAGTCTGGTGTCATCTTGTGCTGAGGAGGGCTATCACACGGTGAGAGCCCAGCATCAAACTCCAATCAAACTCCATCACAGCTGAAAGCAAAATCAAACTGATGCCTACACATGCCAAAAGGTGCTGTGACCCCCCAGTGCTGTTATTATTCATGCACAGTGACTCTGCTATTACTGTGATGCCTTCTCACTTCAGCTAGCATCCCTGTATTGGGCAACTAAGCAAAGAGCTTTCAAGAGCTACCATAACTGATGAACTGAAGACTGCTTGTCAAAAGAGACACTTTAAGGTCAAGACAAAGTGTGAGAAAGGAGGCATACAGAGATGAGGTAATGCAAACATTACAACTTTATAGCTAAAGTACACAGGTGTCTCATTTTTACTGAAGCACAGAACCACTGGAACATGGATTTGTGTGTGTGTGTGCGTGCGTGCGTGTATGTCTATGTCTGTATGTCTTGAAAATTAGCATATACATAAATAATGTGGATGTTTTCCATCCATCCTCTTCCGATTTATCCAATGAAAAACTTTTCTCTGTGATAGCAACAACTGAAGGCCTGTATATATAATGTATTATGCACATTTGCTGCTGTTTACATAACTAAATTAGGTTTGATTGCGGTGGTGTACATTGGTGAAACTACAAAATTTATGTCTCTGTTCAACAAATTATGAACCTAACTCTACAAAATAATAAAACATTTGTTACATAATATGTAATCACATTCAATTGTAGCTTCTAGAATAAAAAAGAATGATGTGTTTCTTTGGAAAGTAACCTTGGGCATGTTCAACCTTGTTAGCTACACTAGTTCAGGGATAAAGATTTAGACAGCAAATAGCCTCAGTTCATGCCTGATGGATCGAACACGCATGGAGACAGGCGCACTCGCCCTTTTCTCTCACTTTCCTGCATCTTGTCTCTTCCGACCAGTGTTTGCAGAGTTGGAAATTTCTTAAATAATTCATGCTGTTAATAACCAGCTCAGTCTCTATGGGACAGAGCAGTCCTGTTCAAACACAGCTATGCGTGCGTGCGTGTGAAAAGGAAACAGTATTTGAACAGTGAGGTGAAGGTGTATGTATGAATGTGTATGTGATTGCAGTATGAGTTATCACAGACTAGGCAGAATTGACTGATGTGATAGTTAGGGTGGTTATAGGGTGGGCTTCTGTGTCAACACCGGGGAAACTGCAAATTTCTTCCAACAGTGAATGAGCTAAAGGTCACACACTGCACAATCATAAGCAAAAGGTTCGCTGGAACATTTATGATATTGCAGACAAATAGTGGAATCAATGGCAATCTGTAAAGAACACAACAAGGAGAGCACTAATGACAAAGTGGCTTAATGAATGTCTCATCATCGTTACTGTGGTCATCATCAACATCATATCATTATCATCCTGTCCTATTCAAGGCTTTAGCTCTTCCTGTTTCGTCTCTTTGTTACAGCTGGACACGCTGTCTGCCTGTGAGCTCACCATCTTTTCAGCCTGTCGGTCCGCTTCTCAAGACGGGAGGTGCAAGAAACAAGTGGGGGCAGACCTTCAGCAACGATGACCTTGGCAAAAGTCTGATGATTTGTGGAGAGCAGCAATATCAATAATAATGAAGAAATTAATAAGCTGGTGAATTGGCCTCAGGGTTCGGCTGCGGGAGGTGGTGGTGGGGGACAGTGGCTGGCTTTAATAGTCAGGTTGCAGGGGGGCATGGCTGGCAGGAAGAAGGGAGAAAAAGGGTGGGGGGTGTTAGGGTGGTGTGGAATAGAGGGTGGTAAGTGCATAATTTCCTTAGCAGCATTGTGGTGCTGCAGTCCATGCTGTCACACGTCAAAGAGGGAGCAAATCAAAGGCAGCTCTTTTGATGAATATAAAACAGAGAATCCTGCTGAGAAGCACTCTCCCTCCCTCCCATTCTAATCACAGAGCTGCAGAGGCGGCGGGCTGCACCAATCCCCCCAAACTAGCACAAAATGAAAGGGGGGGGGGGCATAGAGCACAGACAATCACAACAAAGGCCGCTTTATAATAGCAATAAACATTTGTCCTTTCGAGACATCTGCACAGACCGATGCTACGGTGCGGTAAAACGCATGAAAAGCTGAAACCGCATCATGAAAATTTTAGCCCCCGCCAAACCCTTAAAAAGATTGTCCTATATCTAAAATTCTGCTACATGTATTTTTTTAACCTGCAAACATCACACTCGCACTTCACTACTCTACCAAGAACTGAAGCGTACATTTATTTGTAGCTTGTAAGGTTTTGATAAAATGTCTCACATTTAACAGTCTAATTAAACTTTGCTCAAGAGAACCTCAAGTATTGAATTGTGTTAAAAATCCTTTCTCCCAGTGCAGAGAATGAGACTATTATCAGGTAAAATTTAGAACAAAATATGCTCATTTATTGTCAGTGTCTCTTAAAACCAGAGAAACTGTATTAGGAGTAGCTAATAATATCCCCCATGACACAGGATTTAATTTCTTTAATGCCTCATTTTACTGCTATTCTTACCCAAAAGTTCCAAAGGCAGCAATCCAAAACAATTTAACCTCCTTTGCAACCCTCACTACTACTTGATTTTTAAAAGCATATTCCACCTGCTTCAATTAGTCACTGCTAAACTGTTTTGGCTATTCAGACAGTATAAAAAGATTTGAGTAAAGTACTTCCCAGTTATTTCAGTCACATTAGCAGGGAAGCAGGAAAAAAATGATTAACCCCGTGCAGTAGATCAGTCGGTAGAGCACATTCGAGCACACTGGGCTCTACAATAGCGCAGCTGAGTCTATACAGCCTGAAGAAGTGTCATAGTTGTATTCAACCAGATCTCAGCTTCTGTGGCCCCACCTAGATGCACGTCCCTTGGGCAGTGTTCCTCTACTGTTCCCCGAGCAGCATTTGTGTGTGACACCAAAGCCCACTCCCACCCAAGTCCTGAGCCTAGAAAGTGACACATGCATGGGTGTCGCTGCCGTTTCACCTCCTGCCTGCTGAAGTATGAGGCAATTTCCTGCGAGTGGTGCATGGTGAGAAAGAGAGAGAAAGAGAGAGAGAGAGAGAGAGAATAGTGGGCTAGGCACAGCCCAGCTCTGCTGCTCTCTTTGAGACTGTCAGGGAAGAGTAATGGCTCTCTGTAGCAACAGCCACCACCAAACTAATGTAGTGTGACTTTGGTTCTTCTTTCCAATGCATTACCAGCATAGTGAGAAAGAAGGGGATGGGAAAAAGACAGTCAAACTGTGAAGAATGTGGGAGGAAGGTTAGGTCTACGCAGGGCACGACAGAATCCTTTCACAGTTAGCAGTCAATTTCCTTAACGCCTAAAAAACAAAAGGAGTGACAGGCATATTTCTGTAATCGGAACATATTTGTCAATTTGCTCAACTATATTCCTACCAGGAAAACAGGCACAAGCAAATTCCAGTCTTGATAGTCAGGACAGCTCCAACTAATCTTTACAATGATTTCAAGGTCACAGTGCTTTAGTGCAGAGAGCAGCTTAAGGGCCTCATCTAATTGGGCAATCTGCTGTCTCAGCAGCTATTACAGCCTTGTTCATTGTGCCTGACCTTGCAAATTTAATAACAGAGAATGCAAAGTTGCCCCATTATTTTTGCGTGTTTTTGTTTTCACCTAAAAACAAGAAGAATGAAAGAAAGATGCTCTGTTTGCAGATCTGCACACCTTTCTAGGCATTCTTCCTCTGAATGCATGCCATTCTTTTAGTTACAGATGTGATCATAATGAAACCCATCTACAAATTGTACTGTAATTATGCAGAATTAAGAGCTGATTCATGCACAAAATTATAACTCGTTAGAGCTAATTAAATGCCATGGTCTTTAGGCTGACTGCCAGATGTGCGGTGATGTCGGAGATAGTGGGTCTTCTGTGAAGCCTAAAGGCTGGGGGGTTATTATAGAGACAGACTGCTATTCAACTTGGCCTTGGCTCCCACACTGAGTCTAACATGCACCACCATTAGAAAATCATCTAACAGGCAAGCCTTTAAAACAGTTAAGTGCTGAGCCACAGCAATTACATCCTTGGCCAGGAATAACGGGAATTATGCACGAAAGTTTAGAAATAACATTTATAGTTTTAAAAAGTTGTACACATACTGGTATAACATACAGTAGCAGTGATGTGATTAGGTTCATGTAAATTTGCTGATTTTGTTTTTATTATTTTTATTATGGATTCTATTTCTGGAAATTTTTTGGGCCACCACACAGTGGTAACCGTCCTGAAACAAAAGTAACTTGCAATGAGATTGCACACAAGACCACGTCATCCAAATTATTGCATAAAAATCTTGAGTCACCCTTCATTTCTTTATGTTTTGCTAGGAAAATGGGAAATTGATGTCATTTTATATGATCACATGCAACATATATGGAAATATGGTGTCTAAGATACTGTTTGAAGAATTTTAAAAAGCCTGAGAGTCAATATTTGGTGAGACCGCCTTTGTTCTTCAGCACAGTCTGAACTCTCTTAGGCAGCTTCCTTGTAATTTCTTTAACTAGTTTTTAGGAATAGTTCTCCAGGCTTCTTGAAGGACATTCAAAGCTCTTCTTTGGAGGTTGGCTGCCTTTTGTTCCATTCTCTGTCAAGATGATCCCACACTGCTTCTATAATGTTGAGGTCTGGGCTCTGGGGAGGCCAATCCATGATATGTATCCAAGGTATGCTTTTAATGCATTGGCAGTATGTTTGGGATCATTGTCATGCTGATAAACGAAGCAGTTGCCAGTCAGTCAAATATTTTCTGCATTCATAGTTCCTTTAATTGCAACAAGCTTCTCAACACCACTGGTTGAAATGCAGCCCCCAACCATGACAGAGCCTCCAACGTGTTCTACAGATGGCTGTAGATGCTGTTCCTCTCTCCTGACCTCCTTGTGACACCGATTTGAACCAAAATTTTCAAACCTGAATTCATTGCTGCGTGAGACCTGTTGCTACTGATTTTCAATCCAGTTCCTGTGTAATTTGGCATACCTTTTTCCCCCCTGTTTTCCTTCCTTAAGAATGGCTTCTTGGCTCTTCCACTGAGACCATTTCTGCTGAGGCTTCAGTGAACAGTAAGTGGATCAACTGAAGGTGCATCTCTCAGGTCCTGTGTCAGGGATTTGCTGGATTTTTAAAAAATATTTCTTACGGACTTTCAGATACTGTTCATCTGCTGTAGATAGTTTTTTTTAGGCCTGCCACTTCTTCTTTTGTCCTCCACTTGTCCAGTTTCCTTAAATTTTTTAAGGACACACTGCACGTCATGGGAAAGCAGGCAGGTGAGTGATTACAGATCTTTCTTACTGAACTTACGCCTAAGCTTCATTAAAAATGTCTAAAGATACAATTTAAAATTGGTTCTTTGCTAAGTTTTCTGTTATGTGTACTGTAAACACAACACTGGTTCATTGCTTGAGTTAGGTGCCTTTTAATGCTTGAATATGTCATAGGTCAGTGTTAAGTGGCTTAAAGAACTATAAAAAAAACTAAACAAAACAAAAAAACAAAAACATTTCCCTTACAAGAGAGTCTTGCTCCTTGGAAGCAATATAAAAAGAGCGTGAGGTGGTTCAAGACTTTTACACAGTACTGCAAAACATATATAGTTATACATATTTATACACATATAGTTATAGATACTTCATATCAAGAGTAAAAATATAGTATTTCAAATTAAAAAGAATTTAAGACAGGAACTTGAAGTGGAGAAGGGGACAAAGACAATGAGATATAGCTCATAGCTCGTCAAGGTTACAAGCTGCTTGGCTCTTAGCCAGCAACATGTACGCAGGAGGCAGTTGTTAATCTACTGTCACTGCAAACCCACTATCCTAAGACCAGCTGCACTATGTTTTCCAGACGAGTGGCATTAACTTGTACGTTGCATTACAGGAATAAAAACAAGTTTAAATAGCACAACAACAACCTTTAACCTTGTTCAAATACATTTCCACAACTTCAAAAATGCTTTATACTTGACGCTACTACAATGAAAATATATTTTTATGTATAGAAGAGCTGAACAAATAAAAGGAGTATTTCTTTACACACAGCAGGAAGAGCGCAAAAAAGCAATCCATTAAAATATTTTATATGTTATGCACTCTAAATATTAAGTTTCATTGGTTTTCTATTTGTAGATTGTAGAACAGACTAGATTAAGATTAAATCTTGATATAGATATATATATATTACCATTACCTAGTTCAGCATGCTACAGTATGTTTTATTGGTTTTACAAGACTGTTGAAACACATAACTTCCTGATTGACTACAAACAAATGGATTTGACATAAACATAAAGAAAAAAGATGCATAGAAAGACAAAGAGAAGTAGAAACAGAGTGCAAAAGTGAGGTGGATAAGTGGAGTGTAACAAGGCAGGGGTTGTCTGGAGCCCATGGCCTAGGGCAGTGCATGGAGAGAGATGAGCTGGTGTGCACACTGCAGGGTATCGTCTGTAAACGTTCGGGCTTCTCTAACAACTACTGAGGCTGGGTTTGTAGAGTAGTGGGTCACAACCTACTCATGTTTAGTGTGTTTATCTGTGTGATTCAATGATGTATTTAAAAAAAAAACAGCAAAGGAAGCCAAGGCAGTAGATAGAGAAAAGAAACAGGGGACATATAATAAAAGAAATAAACCGGACCTTTAGTTTTTACTGTAACAATTACTAACACACATTCATCAATGAATGTTCCTTCTGTCTTGTTTCACTGTGAACTGTGGGGCAGATGGGGCAGCTGTGTTTAGCAAAGTGCAGCCCTCCCAAGTACTGTCAAAACAGGCTCCTTGAACACATAGCACTGTTCAGCCTTTATAAAGCCAGTGTCTGTGCCTGCCCTCTGCCAAGGCCTCCCACCCACACTTTTTATTTGTTCATTGTGCACGATGTGACCTGGCCGCACATTTACCTGTGCTTCTCTTTATCTCCTGCTTCCCTGAGGAGAGCTTGGCGAAGCTGTGTTTCCACAGTATGATGTCCATGTTTCAGGAGATTTTTGTTTCTAAAGGGTTATTATACGATGCTCATTATTTCTGACCTGATGCTAGCCACAGCAGGCACAGCACACTGCTTGAAATGTGTGTTCTAGCTCTTCTTAAACCTCAGTATTAAGTAGCCTCTTTGATCTCTCTCCACTGTGACAAAACAGCAGCACCAGGCCTCCTAAATGAACCACTCAGAACTCAAGCAGTGTGCAACAACATCAAGCAGAGCTGGGCAGAAAATATGCAGATCCTCTAGGAACACACCAAAAAAAGGACCTAAGTATAATTAACTGAAATGAGCTGGAGGCAGATGTGTGACTCCAAAACATAAAAGAAAAGCCTACTACCAGTATTTTTCACAAATTGCTCTGAAAATTAGGAGTTTACTTAATAGAAGTAGAACATTTCATCTGTTAAAGGTTATTTGTTATCTCCAGGCACCCAGAAAAGACTTCAATTGTCTTGATCTTCACAGGTTTCACTGCCAATCATTAGCATGCTAATCTTAGCTGATGTTCAAATCTAAAAGAAGCACATGGAAAGTCTTTGTCATCCCAGGGTCTTGAAAGGCCTCTACATTACATGTGAGATAAAAGCTTTTTGAACTAAATTACAATGCATCCTCCAAATAAGGGCTGTACAAAGCATTTTGAAGTAGTGCAGGTGTTCCCTGGACACAAGAGAAGTAAGCCCAAAGGCCTTTTTTGTGATAACATAATTCACCACAGGTACCTTGAAGTGAGCCAGCACCCCCCCCCCCCTTATTTATTTTTTTTTACACAACATTATTTTTGCCTTTCCTTTCTCTAACCAATAAGCAGATGGGGCCTGTGGGATTTACCAAGTTAAATGTAGGATTTTTAACCCCAAATAATTAACTTGAAGAACTCCATACAGACCCAAGTACAAGAAAATCATAATGAAAAAATAATATATCTCAATCAATACTCAATCAATGCAACCCGAATACAGATAAGAAGCAAAAAATAATACACGGATGAATTAACCAATTAAAATGCCAAATTGATTCAAGTCCATTTACTCTTTTGCTTTAAACTTTCCTTTTCAGGTTGTAAGCTTGATGGTGCTGGCTCAAACTCCACTAAGTCAATCATAATTTTAATTTTGGGTTATATACTTCCTGTGAAGTCTGTAATTGGATGATAAAGTATTTTCTACCTAAAAGAGCTGCCTTTGGGGGACAATTTATATGTTCAGTACCTTTAAAAATATAGCCTTTTATTATATTCTAAGGTCTTTTTTGAGGAGAATAAGTCTAGAATAAATCTTCAAGACTGTGAGATCTACAAATACCTTGTAAAATCAAAAGCTGAACCTTGATTTCAGTGTTTGGAAAACTCACCATTTGAATATCGTATTTCAAAGAAGTTCAAAAAAAAAACCCAAAAACTAACAAGAAATATTAAAACTATTATTGGAATTTGACCAAGAAGTTACTATGCATTAACACATTTTTAAAAAAAATGGAATTAACACCTGAGAAATATCTTATCTTAAAAAAAGAATAATCCAGCTGATTTGTGAGCAAAGATTCAACAATGCGCCAAAAGCAGTTAGAAATGGCTGAAAATGGCATAGCACTGAACTGGTGGGTGTTATATAAACCAGAGTTAGGCTGGTTTATTGAAAATATACTGTATATAAAATCATTTTTGGCTATGTGCCAATCATCCATATCTGCCCGCTACCTCACCAAAACCTTCAACTTGAACAGTTTTTCTTCAAATCAGAGACTCTTTGGGCTAATTGCCAGGGGTCACTACTCTCATTCAGCAAGAACTCAAAAATGATAATGACTCCGTATTAGAAATTCTATCTGCAAGTGCACAGTGGAAACATCAAAAAGTGCTGACAGGGTCACTGGGGGCAAAGATGAGGCTCAGTGATAATTCACATCAAAGCAGAGCCACTGTGAGGACATGCATTGGAGAACTAGCACTGTAACACGTGTGGTAAAAATAAATACGGGGCAACAGAAATTCTCATTTTCCAATTGGGATAATTCACTGCTCTGAAATTGAAATGTATTATTGGTAACCATTCCCAAAAGGAAAAAGCACTTTTTGGGGGTTGATTAGCCCAGTTGAAGGAATACCAGTGCAGATAGGATAATGTAGTTTGGTAGTTTAGAAATGATAGCTACACAGTAAAATGAAATAAAGGAAATGATAAAATATAACACGAAGTGGAACCGCGATGAACGTACACTGAAAATGTGCACTTCAGTAAATAATCAGACAATGTCAATTATGTGAAATTGGGCTGGCTATGGAGCATTTCTATTCTGGCACTGGCACAATCAACCTTTTAATGGCAGGCTGTTAGATAATAGCTTTCTGTCTGTTGGCCTCCAGTTTGAGTACCCAACATATCCTTTTCACATGCTATGCAGTGTGATGGCTACGTGACTAATCATTCTGTCCAGAGACTGATGAAGTCCACGCTGTCCCAGTAGTAGAAGTGAGTTAGCGGCCTAAATCTTAGGCCCATCTCTGGAGCCTCCTTCTACCATTGTTACTCTGACTATTGCAACTTAGAAACCCAAAAAACATGGAAGACGCTAAGATTCAGATACTACAACACTAGGCAAACAAAACCAATACATCACCTGCCAAAAACTTTTATAAATGTGCAGTACATGGACTCTGTTGCTATGTCCCAGCGCCAGCGACCACACAGTACCCCCAAATTCCTGCGTCAATGGCCTGAGAGGTCAAAGCTTTATTGGTGGTATATTTATTGGTGGTATGAGTGGGACCTATATAACATTAGTCAGGTGGTCTAAAAATTGTTGGTTGATAGGTGTATTATGTATCATCGGGCTTTATGATCATAGCCAAAAGGATAATCATGATTATTTTGTTTAATATTGAGATCACAATTATTTATCATAATTATTCACTGATCTTAGGGATCATTCACAATTATCAACATTTTCCAAAGCATAACAAACCGTACGCCAGGGAGGAGAGGGTTAACACCCAATGTACGCTTTTCAAATAGTTGAAAAATGTCGGTCAGAACTATGTAAATTGAGTACTGCTGTCTGACCGCCAATGCCCGAGGCATCCACTCTTGTTCACTTGTACACCACTAAACTATTGCGTGGTCTGCAGCTATGTGGCCTCCGGTCTGGCAGATCAATTCAAAGGCCTCATTGAATTCTCTAAAATCATTGATTCACAGAAAAACTCTAGTGACGATATTAGACAGGAACAAGCTGCGAGTGTGGCACAGCAGGTGTGGAAAGCAGCCAAAGCCGCCAGAGATAAATTTGACAAGGAAGTGGAAACACTGTTCCAAAAAGCCGAATCAATGGAAATGACCGTACACAGTCAACCACAGAAAACGATGATGGTTTTCATTCAGAAGGTATGTGCATTAATTCTACGTGTTCCCGGTGTGTTTTCATCTATGCTGACCCGTATATTTGTGCGTAATCTGGTGACAGGTGGCTTCTGTGTAAGAAAACTCGGTGTCGGCTGGCTCAAAAGTCGAAAGAAGTCGCTAAAGGACGAATCAAGGTCCGGGGGGGGGGGGGGGGGGGGCAAACCCCCTTGGTGCC
>JAVDPK010001246.1:0-14784 GCA_034780415.1 Cichlasoma orientale | reverse complement strand
TATATCACTCAGCCATTTATTAATTGTTTTCATCAAAATCACAGCAAATTTGATAGTCAATGATTTCCATGACTTCCCATATTTAGTGCCTAGTTTTGCTGCCCATCATTCTGTTCATTTAGCTAAACATGTCAGAAACTAAATCTAATCATGATTAATTATAAATAGCCAATAAACACGTGAGGAATTCTTCAAGCAAGTTTACATAAAATAATCTCACTAACTTCCACTTTTCAAATATTAAATCAGAACCACCATAGCATAGAAGGAGAGACTACACTGACAGATATTATGAAGCAAAATGACTATTTATTTAATCAAAAGCTAAGCTAACCAAGGCTAGCTGTGGGCTAAATTAGAAAATACAGCAATTCTATGTACAGGTGACGTGTTGCCTCATCTTACATACCATTGTGTGCCAGCTCTGTTTATCCCCGTAAAACTGCTGGGGCTTTAATGCAGATGAATTATGAAAGGACTACAAGAGTCTTAATTACTGTACTCCCTCCACCCAGTCTGAATAATGCAGGATTCTGCTTAGAACTACGATAATGTGGGCTGCATGCTGTAGTTAACATAACTGCTTAACACAGCCTTAGTCCCCTTTGTACGGGTGTGCATTTCAGGATTACACTCATCAGAGTGGATGTGTGAGTACACAGATGAGTATGCTTCTACTAACGTGGCATGTGGTGCATGCTAAATGCAACCATTTAGAGACATGTGGCAGTGGACATGTTTACCCTCTGGCACTTGTCTCTGGTTCATCAAGGGTGAGAAGGCAGGGGGCTGTGGTAGCATCTGCTGGTAAGAGCAGAGTCAAGTGCAGTGAGGCAGAAGACATACACAAATGCACACATGCACACAGACACATGCAAATACCTGCACTGCAATAACTGCCAAGATGAATGTGAAAATATAATTAGACAATGACAGATAACACTGAACTTGGCTGTCTTGTTGACAAAGCAGACTTTCTGAGCTGCTGATTCAGGCACAGGCAGACAGAGATCTTATCGACTGTACATCTCACTAAACACTGACAGAAAAAATGCTAAGAAGCAGCAATCCAGATTTAAAGTTGGCTAAACTGTCAAACATACTGTAGCCATATATTAGTGTAAATTTTCTGGCCAAAGCACCTGGGTAGTTCATTCTGCAGGTAAGAAAGGCACATTAAATTCTGACCTGATGATGAGAAGGAGGTGCTTTACAGCAACATGTACTCACAGAACTGAAATGAAGGCTTCTCTTAAGCCAGTATCAATACCCAAATGTTAAATATACAGATACGATAGCTCCCAATAAAGTTTTATCTTCATACACCTAATAACATAAGAACAGAGTAATAATAATAATAACTGGAGTTTCCTAAATCCAGCTACAGAAAGACAGAATTATTAGGTATTAAGAGGTTTTTTAAATGTATGCATGCATGTATTTATGTGTGCATGTGTGCTGATGAGATTGTGTGAGACAAAGAGTGATTAACCGTGAGGGAGAGTGCATCAGTACACTAAGAAATATGGTACATGGGTTTTATGACAGCTGAGAACTAACACACAGTGAAGCATTCATACACACCAGGAAGTCAATAACCAGCAGGTGAATACATACTCACATTTTGCTAAAACAAAATTCAGCCTCATAACAATTTTTAAACCCAGATACCTTTTCAACCCCCATCAGATCCTAAAATCTTATGGCTAAAATGAAAACTATATTTAACACAGAAAATATTTATATCTTAATGTCTTAAATTGAGAGAGAACAGGCATGTTTTTTTTTTTAACTTGCATGCTTTTACATAGGCTGGGTGACATTATTCATGGATGGCTGGATTTGCGGATAGATCCATTTGCGTCTCTGTGATTTGAGATGCTGTTAAACAGAATGCTAAAACCTTCATGTTAGTGGAACAAGATTGCCACTTTTATGGGAACGTCTTGTGCTGAAATAAATTCTCACCTCCTAATGTGTGCTGAGAGATCAAGGGGTGCACTGAATGTGGAGGGAGCTGTCAATGAAAGTAACAATCTAGCCTTGCTTCTCATTTATGCTTTTCCTCTAAAACACAATCACTTTGTTCCATCATACTGTAGACGCAGGCTACTGCTATGCTATAAAATTTGCCAAGCTCATAAATATTCAGGTTTATAGTGTGCCCAAAATTCATTTAATTTCATCACACAAATCATATATTTCAAGAATCAGCTGCATTAAGATATAAAATTTTACACATTTCACTGATATCACTTAACCATGTTATGATCGGATGCAACACATAACAAATTTTTCTTAATTTATCTTGTTTTTAAAAACACTGACCTGGATAACTAATATTATCTAATCAACACTGTCATCTCAGTCCATATGTGATATAGTGCATTTATAGCATTTATAGGAAAATCTGGCAGAAATAAGTGGACAACTAATTATTACAGAAATGGGAAAAGTACTTTTTAATTCATCTCATGTTTTTATTTTGTACTGATGTTTATTTCTGTTTTGCGAAAAATATTTTTTACTTATTAATAACCTTTACTCTCAAAACTAGTTAAAGGTTATTGTATTTTCACATTATGATTATGTTCTCTGTATTAAAATAGTGAAAAAAAAATTAACCCATCATACCCCTCGGACATCTTGGCCTGTCCTTGTTGAGTGTACTTCATTTCATCCTTTGAGATGGAACAAAAGGCAACGCTTTACTTAACAGCTTCGCTATAAAACTACTCAATGAAAAAAGAAAAAAAATAATACATTCAATAGATGGACTAATTATTTGGATTTTATTCAGCCAAGGACACAATGGTGATCATTAAAAGTTATGTTTGTAACAAGCACAAACAAAGACTCCGAAAGAATATAGCTGCAAACAGCAATGAAGGGGCATAGCATTTCAGCTGGGCACAGTTGCCATGACAACTTGATGACTATGTCAACAGTGTGGCTGTGAACACTGACAGGAAAATGCATTTTTTCTTACTGCAATGGCCTCCCAGTGGTAAATAAAATAAATAAATTAAAAAAAGCACTGTGGTGGCAAGTCCAGCAACCAACTTTGGTATTTCTACAGAATGGTGGTTTCAGTGCAAGTTTAGATTAGCTGTAATGGTCCCACCAACTACGCTTATATGACAACCTGGCATGTTTCTACAGTATTACCACACTTTTACCACATTTTTAATAAGAATTGCTTATTAAAAAAACATCACTGGCTAACAGCCTAAATTATTTTTTATTTATTATTATAAATGCACTGATCAACCAGCCAGGAACCGGAACTGGCCAATTTTCAGCGTTCTTGGTCTTGACTGGTGACTGGCTGGTCAGTCTCACTTACTGTATGTTCATTTATGAGACAGTCCATTTTCTACAGCAACGTAGGCAAAAAGTTGCTCACACACTATTAGCACGTGGCTGTGGCTGTTAGCGAGTTCTTTATTGTGAGTGAGAAAGACACAAAATTCACTAAAGTATAAATGTACGGGAACCACAACGAAAACGACAACAAACCTAATGAGACACTTAAATCTCATTAGGTTTGCTAACAAGCTAACAAAGGGAAAAGTGGCTACAGTTAAAGCTAGTCATAGTAAAATTCAATTAAATTATATTTATATAGCGGCAAAGCACACCAGTCGCCCCAAGGCGCTTTATATTGTAAGGTAAAGACCCTACAATAATTACAGAGAAAACCCAACAGTCAAAACGACCCCATATCAGCAAGCACTTGGCGACAGTAGGAAGGAAAAACTCCCTTTTAACAGGAAGAAACATCCGGCAGAACCAGGCTCAGGGAGGGGCAGTCATCTGCCGTGACTGATTGGGGTTAGGGACGAAAGACATGCTGTGGAAGAGCCACAGATTAATAATAACTAGTGATTAAATGCAGAGTGGTGCATAAACAGAGTAAAAAGAGGTGAATGAAAAAGAACACTTATAATGGAAACCCCCCAGCAGCCTAGGCTTATTGTAGCAGGGATGGTTCAGGGTCACCTGATCCAGTCATAACTATAAGCTTTACTAAAAGGAAAGTTTTAAGCCTAATCTTAAAAATAGAGAGGGTGTCTGTCTCCCAAATCCAAATTGGGAGCTTGTTCCACAGAAGAGGGGCCTGAAAACTGAAGGCTCTGCTTCCCATTCTACTCTTAAGTATCCCAGGAACCCCAAGTACCACGAAGTAAGGTTCAGATTTCTGAACTTGACTGGTTCAGAACCAGGCACAAGTCAAGAGCATGTAACTTATTGTGGTTTGGGGGAATTTTTAATAAATTCTTTTATCACTAAATAAAATTTTGCACTGTAGAAAAGTTTATTCTTGCTTGTATATGTTGTCAGTTACAGTTTTTAGAAAGAAAATCGGAATTGGGAAAAATTGGTATCAGCAGGTCACACGAACGTAAAAAATAAATTAAAAAAAAGGCAATCAGTGCATTTCTGCTAACTGTAGTGTCCTTTTTAAGCCTAATGCTGCAATGTTCTGTTCCCAAAATGATGTCCACATCTACAGACCATACATATACCAACTTTGGTTTAAATAGTTTAAAGTGTTGCACAGACATGATCTCCGTTTCTGACTGTTAGCTCCACCATAAATTTCACTTGCCTGTAATGAACAAAAGCTTTAAATATATAAAATTCATAATAACTTTTGCATATAAAAATAAATAAATAAAAGCCAAATAATGTGATATTTACACAATTTTTAAACTGGGTTTACAAAGTACCTCATTTTAGAAAAATTTCCTATATGGCCCAAAAGTAAAACACATGAATGGACTTGAAACAAAAACAATCAAAAAACTTGTTCCCAATCAATCAATGCGCCAAATTTCACAACTTTTTAGCAAACACTTCCAATACTATAGTTGCCTACATAGTTTTGCTGCTTCTGTCCAACAAACTGCATTCAGTCTGTTGACTGGGGACAGTGGCCCCCAATATCTTTCAGAAAGCTGTAGCACAGGCTCAGCCCAGAGCAACATACTGTGAACCTGCTGAAACTATTAAGCTGACTTTGATATGAATTTTAGAAAATTTTAGAAAGCAGACAGATTATTACTGTATAATTTAATGATATATACTGGGAACCCAAAGATCATAGATGTATAAAACAGTACAACTGGGATGTAACTTACTAAATCCCATAACAATGTATAGAGATACCATTCAATCCTCCACATCATATTGTACCAATTACGAAGGTATCTCCTCAGCGTAGGTGGATGACTGAATGCTAGTTTGTAAGTTAGCTACATGAAAATGTAATACCATTAGACAATATCAGCTACTTCAGTATATTCCTGGATATTATACTGTCACAGGAACTTTCATGGGAACAAATTTTATTTCTAATGTGTTTTATACTTCTGACAATAACACTGTTCAAAGACAAAAATGTGTCAGTCATACCAAGTTCAACAGATTTTTTTCTTTTTACTCTTATCTGAAAAAATTGAATCCTATAAAAAGCAGTTGTTAACATTTATGTGTCAAATGTTTTAGCCAAACTGTTACAGTCATATTTCATGAAAACACATATTTTTTATGTTGGGATAATGATATTGATCACAGACTTAAAAGCTTAAATTGCTTGTCTCTACTATTTTATTGAAATCTCAGTATTTTTGGAAATTCTTATTGCCAAATGTTTCTTCATTACTGCATTTATCAACAGTTCAATTCACACCAGGAAAAAAAACACACATTTACACACATTAATGATAAATCAACCCTTTTGTAATTAAGGGGATTCATTTATAAAAATGATTTCATGCAAACACAAGCTGCAGCGACAGTGATGCTTAAGCAATTTTTTTAATATGATCGCCTTTACTTATTAGAGGAACCAGATTGTGAAATCATCCCTACATTAACACCAATGCAGTTTTCCATTGCATATTCATCTTACAGCATTTACATTTAAACATCATCCCGCTAAATGTGTCATTCATTCGATAAAATGTTCTGTGTAATCCCAAAAAGCTGCCAGTACAGTTTATACATGTACATTTAATTGTTCGCATGAATACCATGCACACTGAAATCTGACCTTGGCGATTTCACAGCCTCATTATAAGGCAGAAAGAGTGTATTTAAAAAACGCAAAATGAGAATCTTGACAACATGAAAAAGCATCGGCTAATCATCTGACAGTCTAATTAGGAAAGGTGCAAGCTTGAATCAACAAAATGAACCATAACAGTGTGCAAGAGAAAATTCTAACAGCCAAAATGTGAAATTACAGAACGTGATGGAAAAGTCGTCATACAGGAACAGAAGTGGTGAGACACTCCAATCCATTAAAGTTTGTGTATATGTCTGTGTACATGTGTTGAACAAGCAAGATGAGAGACATGCTGACTTACATAACACAACTTCCTTTGTCTCTTTCTGCTTCTCATGTGCCCTATAATGGACACACACACACACACACACACACACACACACACACACACACACGTGTCCACTGCTACACAATAACTGTCCAGCAAGGAGGGAACAGATTCAGGCTCAGGGAGAGGTGGGCACACTCACAGTGCTTGTGTGCAATAGGGCGGTCTTGGCATAAACACTCTTCTACAATCACAGGTTCAGCAGTGTCCAAGCATGAGGAAACATAGCAAGATTCCAATTTCCAGCACAGAGGCAGCTGATGCAAAAATATGATGACATTACATCTGGAATTTCTGTGGTTACAGGCCCTGAAGAAGAATTCAGAAAACAAACAAGGTTTTTTTTTTTTTTTTTAAACACACTCTAGTCCTCAGTGAGTTGGAGTGCAGGGAAGGATGTCTTTTATCCAACGTTGTCCCTTGTGGCTTTTTTCCTCCAGAACACTGCAGAATTGTCTCTTTAGCCATTAGCCTCATATCAAATATGCAAAGCAGGCCAATCGTTACAAACGAGTCGTAATAGAATAATTGCAGCGAGCAGGATCCTGCTGGGGAATGAGAAGCCCAAACAAATGGTGTGCAATTTATATCACACATGAGGATGTCTGGTCCTAGTCTCCCTGGATACAGCCTGGATGGCTCTGTGCTGGGCTTGGCTGGGTTGAGTGGTGGCATCCCAGGGTACTAGTGGAGACTGACTGGAGCCCACACACGCGTGCCTTGAGATGCAGCCTCTCTCTCCTTCTATGTTTCTCTCTCCTCTCCATCCCACCCAGCACTCGGCTGCCTTCATCCAACTGAGTCATGAGGAAATCCTCCACAAGAGGAAAAAGCTGCCAGCTCCAATGGCCAAAAATACAAAAATTCTCAAAAGCGGGCATCAGAGGAAATAGAGAGTGCACAGCAAACGCTTTCACAAAAAGACAAAAAGAATAGTCAGAAACCGTCCTTGCTCCGCCCAGTCGAAATCTTCCACCTTTGTTTTTTGCCTCTCATTTTATTTAGTTTCGCAGTTGTTTTAGAGATTTTGCATCTGCTACTGAGCCTTTGTAGAGGGATTTATGTGCCCCCTTCCCACTTCTCCCATACCACCCATTCCCTCCCTTTGCCTTCTTATCCCTCATCAGTCTGCCAGACAAGTTTTTTCCCACCCAGTCAAAGTACCCAGCCAGCAACCCCCTTTGTGGGTGTGCTTGTTTAGTGTGGGTCTGGTCTGTTAGAGTGGTGTGTGTCGTGCCAGCCTGGATAGGAGGAGAAGCGAGGTGAAAAAAAAAACTCTTTGTAAGTTATGGGAACACTATGAGACAGACGCAGGCGCTCATAAATTATACGGTTCATTTGCATATTCTCGGCATAAGACATTATGCAAATACCGGCCAATTTGCATAATGAAATCCTCTTGTTGCCTCAATTGCCCAGTTGCTGCTTTTTATTTAATAATAAAAAAAAGAGTGTGAAACAATAATAACAGCATGTTTGAGCCCTATGAATCACTCTGCCACTGCTTCCCTGAAACATCAGACTTCAAAAAGGATCATCTTTGATCATACAGCTAAGCAACTGTCAATGATATACTGGGTGCAGTACATATTATGACATAAGAAAGAAAGACTGTGTACTTTAGATTTAAAAAAAAAAATCATATGAAGTCATACAGCACTCGAAGCGTCCATAAACTTCTCCCTTAGTCTATTCTTATTCCACACTTAAAGCAAGCTACTGCATTGCTAATTAAGAGCAGTGAACATACCCTCTACGAAAGGGAGGGTCATTTTATTAAATAATTAAGCTATTTCTATCTCCTGCTTTGAATCTCATCAGCGCCGTACCAAACGACTAGAATAAAAGACTACGAAAGAGAAAGCAGCTGTGTCCAAGATAATTATTTAATCAAATATGCGCTGCTGATGAAAACGCTAATGACAAACAAGAGAGAAAAGATTATTAGTGCTCGTTTAAACAGCGCTTTATCAAAAATGTCGGAATACGCAGTCGTTTGGTTGTTACGCTTCTTATTCGTGTCCGACCAAAATAACTGCAAAGCAGATGGTAAAATGCAGGATAGGGGATCGTGAAACAATTAAAGAAAATTACAAACCGAGCAAGCGAGAGAGGAAAGGGAGACGTGTATAGAGCGGGAGGAAAGGTATGAAGACTAAATTGGTGGAAAATATGGCAAAGAAATAAAAATTAAAGGGTGGCGGGGGATGTGATTTATAAATTATTTATAAAATGATTATTTATAAAATGCTAGGACAACACAGTTAACACAACACAGTCCAGTAGGATCAGACAGTTTAATGTCAACCTCAATCAGCTACAGGCTGATAAGCAGGTATTGAGATTCTTCACTATGCACTATAGCACAAATAGCCACAGCTCGCCCTGGTTTTGTTGCACAACATTAGGGCTGCTATTTGTTGGATGAAGCTCTCTCTTCATTCAGTACCAGGGCAGAGGAAAGGCAAAGCAGAGGCACACTAATGCCTGGCATGTGGGCTACACGGCAGGGCACAAAACCGTTAGAGAACCTGCATTCGAAACTCTTGTAAGAAATTCTCAGCTTTTAGAATCAATTAACTCAAATGTTAATTAATGTCTAGCCACAGAAGTAAAGAGGGCGAGGGAAGGTGGGTGTACTGGGCATGTGGAAGAAAAGCTAGGGAGAGGAGGAGGGTGAGTAAGAAAGGGACTGAGATAGAAAGGGGATGGGCAAATAAGGGAAACAAGGAGCGAATGCGGTTGATGGCAGAGAGAAGTTGGCACAGTGCCATCCATTCAGTGGTAGCACCAAGGCGGACTTCTGTTCGCTCTCTAGGGTAGATAGTTAGATGTAGCCTGGGAGACGGAAGGATACCGCCGTCATTTTGGTAGCATCATAGGGTTCTAGATTATGTTTTATCACATTTTTTTCTATTGTTGTTGTTTTTATTTATTTTTTCTTTTTAATGACGGGTTGTTTAGCAAATATTAAAAGTTGGAGTGAAGATATCGATCTTAAGACACACATTCATCGCTAGTTCAGAATATCCATGGAGGTCCACGTGAGCATCTGATGAAGACTTGAAGACGTGAGTTGAAACAACTCAGGGAGCTACCATTAAGATGGATTAGTTGTTGCAGCACGGCACCATGATGATAACACAAGGGTGGATATCTAGCACTCTGAAATACAACAAAACTGCAGATTGCAGACGATGTGAAACAGGAAGTCCATCCAAGGTGACTGGTGCCAGGCGCACAAGAGTGGGAAATGGTGGCAGTGTCACATGGGATTAATTAAGAAGATGGAAATTCGAAAACAAAAACAATAGGAACTCGAGGATGTTTTGTTGTTCTAGTGATAAACGGGGGTGTGGCGGTGGCACAGGAAAAAGCTCCTCCCATACGCTCCTTCTTGCTCTCGCTCTCTCTAACCATCTGAGGAACAGCTCTCTGTGCCAGGCAGCCAGCCATCTGGGCAGGAGATGTTATGCCAACTCGTTCATTTAACAGTAAAGGATATATCTTTTGAAGATGGCAAACCAACCTCGCAGTTGGCATTTATAGACTTGGGTAAAAGTCACTTGTTTGGAGGATTGCCAAGGAGCAATTTGACACTTGCGGGTCTCAAGTGACGTGCCAGCGGGAATGTGATGGCATCTGGCACGAAATCCAGCAAAGGACGACGGAGACATGCCACAATAAAGCCAATTTAACCCAATCGGATACCCTTCACGTACCGGCTGCCAAAAACAAAAGCGAACAGAACAAACAGAGAAATTACGGTAATAGATATGACTAATTAAAGTAAAATTTGCTACGTTAATTAGGCACACATTCAATCAAAGGAACGAGCTCAATTATCAGCAAAAGAATCCACAATGTGGATCAAAGAACAACAAAAAAAAGAAAAAAATGAAGCCAGACGAAGGCAGAGAACTGTTCAAGTATTAGCAGAGGGTGTGAAAAGCGTGCCTCTTTTTGTGCCAACTCTTATCCCCGTATACGCAACATTTTCTCCAGTGTAAACTACTATTTCTTATTGCGCTGGTTGGCAGCCACATTGAAGAGTACTACTACTGCAACAGACGGTACCAATCTGCCAATCGCTTGCAAGAGGAGGAGGGGGTAAAGAACAGACCTAAGGGACTGTGCCTGAAGCTCAATAGCAGCTGTTTACAATGTCACAGACACAAAAGAGAGACACAAAAATGCAAACATGAGGGTGCATACTAATGAACTGCCAAAACAAATTATAATCAGCAGCCAGACAGCAATTAATTCACCTTTTCTTCT
Organism: Cichlasoma orientale; assembly: GCA_034780415.1. Taxonomy (NCBI): domain Eukaryota; kingdom Metazoa; phylum Chordata; class Actinopteri; order Cichliformes; family Cichlidae; genus Cichlasoma; species Cichlasoma orientale. The sequence continues at coordinate 4,105 of JAVDPK010001246.1, read as the reverse complement.
TTGTTTTCAACTTGTGGTTATCAAAAGTAATCACACATCCTGTTTCCCTGTGAATATTTGTCTACTTCTAAGAGAAAAAATTTGCATAAAAAGATCAGAATTTCTTCATCTGTAGCAAGTCAATCAATGGCAGAATGGAATGCAGTCATTTGTGTGATTCATCTACATTCCCAGCAATTGTTACGGACTCATACTCCTATAGGCTCGATATATGCAGCAGCATGAGAGCCAAGTGAGAGAGTTGGCATGGAAATGACTGGAACTTATTGGAATGGGCACAGAAGGCATGGGAACAAGGAGACAACCCGAGTTCAAGAAACACCGAAGGGGAGGTGCTGGCCTGGCTGCAGCCACACTGGGGGTAGTGAGGCCGTGGGAACTCATTATATCCTCCACACCCACACTCCACATCTCCACGACTTTTTTGCCCCCTTCTTGCCCACTACCCAAAAGAAATGAACAAACTCCACCCTTTGAGGATTTACCCTCCCGCACTAAACTATCATAAACAGATGCAACGCAGACTTACCAACTGGTTTGAATCACAGTTTGGGGGACTCTCTGGGTTGGAAGGAACGTTTCTGTTGCTCCAGCGCGGTCTGCTGGCATCGGGCACAGAGCCAAGGATGGGCATCGCTGCAAAGACAACGAAGGATTTCATTAAGTTCGTTTTCGCGATTAATATGCACAATTGGAATTAAAACAGTAATTAGCAACGCATGGATATTCATTCACTGGCATCAACAATTACTGTTAATTGTTTCTCTGGGATTTATTTGGAAGACAGCCATGGTTGTGCAATATGAATAATTAAGGAAGTCATCCAAAGGAAGGGATTATAACATCTTTGTGCTTGCTACCCAACATTGGCACTACCAAGATGTCTGAATCTTGTAGTACCACCACTGAGGAAGGTCCGCTTGAAAGATGGCATCTTTGTGGGCATTTCAAAGGCAAAAATCATGATTGCAAGAAATGCGATTAACAATTTATTTCATAATTGGTGGCGTATTTCCTCTCCATTCATCACATGGAAACACATGGATATTCTAATCTTTCGGCGCTAATGAACTTTGGATAATCACCCCTTTAATTCCATTGGGGATGTTAATTGTGCAGTTTCTTCATCACACAAATGGATTACCAAAAAAAAAAAAAATAATAAGGCTTGCACGAGAGAGCAGAATGGAATTGGGGGTGGAGTGTGTGTGTGTGTGTGTACATGTGTGTGTGAGAGAGAGAGAGAGAGAGGGTAAGCAAGAACGGAGATATTTTTCTTCCTTCGTTATATGCCAGTAGTCAAATAATGCCACAGTACTCACAAACAAGCTGAGAAAAGCTCCAGCATTGCCAGTGATGTTTAAGTGCTCCCTCTTGGAAAACCTGGTCTCTTTGCTCTCTGCATGCTCTCTAGAGCACCAACTCTCACATATGAAGACATCTGCCTTGTCTGGTTCTGGATCTTACAAAGCTGGAGCGAGAAGAAACCCTCCTGGAATCTAATTTCAATCAAATTGGATGCTATTCGTGTTATTCAAATGATTAGTGCATTAGCGGCATTAATCTTTGTAAGAGTGGTGTTGGTGCCCTGCCGAAGCGGAATGCAGAAGAGACAACAGACACTGTGGCAGGCACTGGCTAATGTCTTCTGTGCTTAATCATCCTACAGCAGAATGGTTTTATGCATGTTTCATTTGCATATCATTAAACCGCTAAGGCATACGGGCAAATGGCAGCATCGAGAGAGGGAGTGGAAACAGAAAAGCATAAAATATAAAAAGGGGAGAAAAAAAAGCAACTCATTATGCGATAACAATCTTCAAAGCTGTGCGGCTGGTTTCTGGCAACCTGTCAATTTGTTTAATTCAACATTAATTAAAAAAAAAAGTCAGTGCGCTCAGCTTTTCAACAAAGATTAATTGAGCACCTTACAATTCGTGCAAGAAGTCATCGCAGATACAGTGAACGTCTGTTCATGTAGAACTTAATGGATGTTTGTGGATTTTTGAATGGAACAGAAATGAGATTTTTAATTGCCATTTCAGACTTGTGAGCTTCAAAGTTGTGGACTGAAAGAAACTTATTTGAATGAACAATTTGTCGTGAATTTAATGTGAGTTCATGCAAAGGGCTTAAAGTGTTATATGAATGAGAGCAGAGCACTGCAGGTGAAAGCAGGTGAAAGTTGGATATGGGCTAAGTGACAGAGAGAAAACTAAAAACGTCTTCGTACTTGAACAGAATAACTGAAGCTAATCTGTTGCATGTCTTTCCCATGATCATCTAACACAACAGACAACTACAAGTTACTCCTCACATAAATACGTCAAAATTATTCACACAACTAAATGTAGAGTTGGTTATTGCTTTGCAATCAGGCCTATTACATTGTATTAATTTGTAAAAAAAAAAAAACAACCTCCCAATACAGACACTTGCACAACATCCAATGAGATTCAACATTTTTACTACTTTGCAGGCATAACAAAGAATACACAGGATACAGGTAGATATAAATAACTCAATACTGCACTAATACACTGTGCTCCTGTGTATTACCATTCTAATATCCAGATTAGAGCCAAAAAAGCCTCTTTAAAACAATCGAGAAGACCCATAAAGAAGATTCTGAAAACAAAGGATGTAACAAATTTAAAGTTCAGTTATTCTTTTGAATCAAATAGTTTTTAATCATAAAAACATCACCCCAGTGAGTTACAAAATTAGCAGCTGGGAAAAAAATCCCAGCGACGGTCAAAATTTGACTCCACAGATACCTATGTATGCAACTGCGGATTTTCCCCTTTTCATATTCTACATCCTTGCTTAATTCTTCCCCTACGCAAGGCAAATCCCCCCCAAGCCAGAATATTCAAATGAACTGAGCTTCATGCCTCACACAATTAGCCATGTTTAGTAATTTGAGAAATGAGTGCCGCAGGGGCGAGGGGGAGGGGCGGCACAGATGAGGAAGCAGGTTGGCAGGGGAAGCCCAGTGAAGTGGGCGGGCATAAGCCTGGCGCTTTGTAACCATGGCACATGCAGATGTCGCTATAGTTCTTCCAAAAGCTTCTACCAACCAAGTGGGAACGAGGAATTTATTTGGCATCACATACCTCCACCATGCGTTTCTAATGAGTGAAAACTGGCGGCGTGTGGGAATCAGGCTGGCAGCCAGGGCCAGAGGTGCAGATACGGGTGAGACCAAGCTTCGGGGAGATCCCACCCAGTATGAGAGAATGTGGATGCAAATAATGAAGCGGGAGAGGTTAAGCAATACCAGCGAGATGTCAGTGTGTTTCTGAGCCTGTCATAAGATCTAGACATTATGCAGGGAGCGGATATTAATATGCATGCAGGCCCTTTTTATTATGCAGCTCAGCATGCAGTAATATTGCTAGGCTGTTCTTGCCATGCTTTGGTTACTCTCTTAGAATGTTATCTCTCTCTGAACAAACACAGCCCTCATTTCTTCTCCCTCCTATTAAAATGTTTAATTACAGATCATATCCATTGAAGCCAATTTGAAAAAGAAACACAGAATCTCAAATGACAAGGCCCATCACAGAAAGGATGAAAGATGACAACACTAAATTGTCAGTAAGATGTTATAGTCTGTATATTATGAATGTAATTTCATGGCTTCCTTTAGCATCAAGAATTCATTTATTTGATAGCAGCAGTAGCAGATGTAATTATTTATTATTTCTGAAAAAATATTCACTTTTATGGACCGTAATAATATCACATGCACATGCAGCATCTATGTGATCGAACAATTATTCAGTTTTCTAACAAGTCAAACTGCACAGCATAAACTATATATGTATACTTTTACTTGCTAAATATAGTTTTTCATAATTTCACTGTACCAAAAGTCAGCATAACAGTTAAAACTGGATCTGAGTACAAGACACTGGAGTTAATCACCCTCGACCTTCTAAATATAACCAAAAAGTATCACTCACCATCACAAAAATAGCTCTTACGTTGTGCATTTACTTTCAAACATTCAATCTTCAGCTTTTTCTTAATTACCATAATGAATGAATTTATTGGGGCAATCTGTGTACTGGTTTAGGCTAACTGAAAACCCACCTGTTTT
>JAVDPK010001244.1:341044-356576 GCA_034780415.1 Cichlasoma orientale | reverse complement strand
ATCCATCCATCCATCCATCCATCCATCCATCCATCCATCCATCTTCTTTCACTTACCCAGTTGAGGGTTGCGGGGGAGGGTACGCGTGGACAGGTTGCCAATCTGTCGCAGGGATAACACATAGAGACAGACAATCATTCACGGTCACATTCTCACCTACAGTCAATTTAGAATCACCAGTTAATCTAACGCCATGCATGTCTTTAGACTGTGGGAGGTGGTATTCCACATGTATTATGTTCATAATAAAATTTAAAAATACATATTTTTTAATAAACCATTTCATGGATAGATGTTTTTCCTCCTGTGACCTTGAATCGGATAAGCGCAAGAAAAGGGATGCATGGATCGATTTTATGAGAAAAGACGAGATTTGAATCCAAATCATGAGGCTGATACTAAATTATAAGTAGACAATTAAGTGAAACATTTAAAGCAGAAATCAATTGCTTCCTTGCACCCCTTGCATATATGTAGCTGCTGGTTGCTTTAGGCTTATAAATAGTCAGGATTTGGTATTTTCCAGCTATTAAAAATAAGGCCAACTTAATGTTGCTTTTAAACTCTCTTAAGTTTAGAGTGTTGAGAGTTGTTGAGTGACAGCACAACTTGTTAAACTTTTTTTCTGCCTCCTCTGCCAAAGGGGCTCTTTTTCCTTTGCCAGGTTTCCACAGTTGCACCAGTTGCTCCTTTATCTGTCATTTCAGCTACCTGGAGAACGCAACCAAGTTGCTCGATGGCAGACAGAACTGCATAGTGAAAGTAAGGTTTACAGGGAACTAATTTAAATAGCAGTTAGTCTAGAGCCACCAAAATCTGCAACCATCATTTATTTAAAATGTTGATACAAATAATTTGTCTATTCCTCCTTAAGTTAGTTATTAGTGTGCTGATTTTACTGATACCTGTGCAAGTAGAGCAGGGTCCAAAAATCTGAGGTGATGGCTGAGGATATTTGTATTTTGTTCGCTAATTATCATGCAAATTGGTGCGTTACAAAAAACATCAGCCTAACAAATATTGTACTTTTAGTACTTGCAGTCTTTAGCTTTAATGACAGCATGCACTGGAGCTGGCATGGACTCCATTAGTTCATTCATCAGCCTCTCTTTTCAGTTAGTTTGTCGCTGGTGGCTGTCTGCTAGCCTTCACCGCTGCTAATTGGAGTCACTGAACTGGACCTCTCGACTGTGTTTGTGATGCTGCTGCTTTTTTGGAGGATTTTTAATGTAATTATCTGATGAATATTATTTCCTGTTATATGGTGCAGACCAACTAAGAAGTTTGTCCTTCAGTTTTGTTGAGTGAAAGTCTAATATTTGTGTGTTACTTAGAACTGATTAGGTGCCAGGACAGCACCCCACCCTCTTATCCAAATATGGTCAATTCCAGCTCCAAAAATCCACCATGGCAGCAACCACAACTAACCTTAAGGCTTTAAAGAGTCTTCACAAATCACTGGGTGAGGTCATGGTGGCTACATCCATCTTTTATACACAGTCTATAATCCACCCCTTCATGACCTGAAAGCATTTCAAAGAGCTTTGTGTAATGTTGGGAATGTTTTATGGGGCAGAGGTCAGGTATTAGGAGCTCTGCTTTATCTCCTTTGGTCATCAGGCTCCCTGCAAAGATGCAAAACTAGTAGTGTTGCTTCTCCTTTTCCAGTGTAAGCAAAACACCTCCAGACATGAATCCCCCCCCCCCCCCCACCCTGTTCCACTGTGGATGATATATTATGTCACCGTCTCGCCTGTACATTTCTTTGCATCCACCCTTCTGTTACTGCCATGTCAAACTTGAACTCATCGGTAGATTTTTTTTCAGTAACCCACTGTGAAATACTGCAATGTCTCAGCAAGTCCCAAGTGCCAGACCTTCTTTCACCTCCTAGGAAGTGGTTTACAGACCACTACTTATCCTCTGAGACCAATACTAGACAGCGTTCTTTTGACAGGACTTTTTCTGATTGGAGTTGTGTGTCCTTTATTTAGCAAATCCTTTTTTTTTTTCCTGTGATGAAGTGAGCAAACCTTGATGTATTGATCTTCTGATGGTGTGCTCACTTCTGGTCTGCCTGATCATTTTTCAGATAAAACCGAGTTTCTACAAAGCATGCACTGCTTTCTTAGAAGCATTCACTCCAGCTGCACTTTGATCCTGAGTAAAACCACTCTTCAGTGCTTTAACAATCTGACTTTTGACACTTTCTCACTCACTATTAAAATCCTCCTAATAAACAACATTCTCCCGGTAATATGAAGCACAGCCATACTCAAGAAGTAAACAATGAGTGCGGATTGATTAACTTGTGCAAGCCTGAGATGAGAATTAATGGGTAGAGTTATTTTTAAAAGTAGCTTGTTATGTCACAGCATTAATTATTGAGAAAAGTAACTTATCAGAGTATTTTTGCTTTGCAACAAACAAACACCCCTTTGCAAGGTCTTGCCCATGTTAGTTACATTGTCCACAATGTCTTTACCCTGTAGTACAACTACCAATACTTCAACTTTACCTCATTGCCTCATGAGTTGATCGTGGTGACAAGATCCCAACAAACTACAGTAAATGTAGTTTGTTTGGCCCAAACTGGGACACAATGCTGAGAAGTAGTCTGAAATTTTCATATCTAACTTAAAAATAATAATATAATAAATATTATGTGTTAAAGGATTGTCTTTTACCACGTACTGGCCAAATATAATATATTTCCAACTTTCTTCTTAAGTAAATAAAGATAACAATACAATAAAGATGATCGGAAGCTTAAGGGTTTTTTTTCCCCCTTATGGTCTCCTGCGATAGTCTTTTTATATTCCCATATTCTCCTTTATTTCACTGTTATTTCAGCTGCTCTTCTGTCTGGTAGCAGGTCTGGGGTTTCGGTTTGGATGTATCCATAGTTTGGCATATCTTTTTTGAACCATATCTGACAATTTTATCAATTTCTATCCAATCATGACACACATATACACATTTTCCCCCCGTGTTAAACTGAAAAATAACTCTATTTCTCAAAATATACTGACGCTCCATCCATCCATCCATCTATCTATCCATTTTCTTCTGAATATCCTTTTCAGGATCACGGGGGGCTGGAACCTATCCCATTATAGTCATCAAAATCTGCAAAACTTGGGGGACATTGTCTCAATATGTAGAAAGGAGGGACAAGGGTTAAAAATGCTTTGCAGTCCCACATAAATAGGAACACCTGGTCACCCGATCTCCACCACATAGGAAGCGGCAAGTTCATTAATTTCCCTCGAAGTGACAGCTTTAATTGGAACATTTTCAAGCCCTTTACAACTCACACGCACACACACACACACACGCACACGCAATTTGGATTTTACTCTGATGTTTTCCCCACAAATTGAAAGTGATGTAGATCCTTCCACATTACAAAGGCTATATTCACTGCCATTTTGTAAGCTGACTAATTACTAATTGACTAATTACTTGAACTGCTAAAACTACTCTCATTGCTCTAAAAGCATACAGCTGCTGAGTAGATCAAATCTACCTGAATGTCATTTGAATGCTACTTCAATCGAAGGATGCAACTCACAGAAGTCTCAGTGCCACACATTTGCTTTAGTTGTGCAAGATCTAAGGTATTTCTTCCTTTTACATGCCCTAACTTCTTGTGTTCCTAAATCTTCAGAGTTTTTGAACTTGATGTAGTCTCAGACTAATTGGTGCTTGTTGGTGGGAGTTCGTACTATAAAATTCCTTTATGGATGACAGGGTCAGCCCAAAAACTTTTACCCAGCTCAACTCATCTCCACAACTATTGGATGGTTTGTAACCTAGACGATAACCTGGAATGATTTTAGAAACACAACTGGTAAGTCTCAAGCGAGACTGCACTCTACTAAAACCTGACTGCAAGGAGTCATGTGATCAATAAAAACATGGCAAAAGGACAAAGGCTAAAAGCAGTAACCAAAAAAAAAAAGCTTTAAAGGCCACATCTTAAGTTTGTTTCTCTAACTTCTGGGGGAATAACTTGAGGCAGTGAAATGTTGCTATTTCTTACTGATTTTTGTTTCGCTTCCCATTTTCATGTGCACAGACTGCTTGCTCGCTCCCTTTCTCTCTGGTGTTGCAGTGCAGTTTGAACTATAGCTGGCACCGAGGTGGCAGCAGCAGGCGGGGGCAGGCTGGAGCTGAGGAGGGGAGGTGGAAAGAGATGAGGAGCGGCACCTGAACCTCATTAACCCTCTGTTTTTTTTATAGCCCCTCGGTCAGTGTCAGCAGTTAGGGGAGTCTGGTACGGGCAAACACTATGAGCTGTGGGAACGGCACCTAGTGGAAAAAAAACCCTTCTGTTTATATTACAGCCAAAGTGTCTGTTTGTATTATGTCTTACAAGTCGGTGTAGCTCCCAAAAGCCAAACACAACTCCGTCCCTCGACTGCACTCTGCATCGCTAAAAAGAGCGAGCGCTATTGTCGCGACTGTAAATACATTATCATACTTTTTTGGAAATAATACAACGAGCTCATGTTTTATTTAACGCACAAGTTGCTTACACATGATCCTCATTACAGCAAAAATTCATAAATATCATAAACATTTCACAAAAATTCACTGAATATACAGTAACCTTATTTTTATGCAACGTACCTCATTATTTAATACCAAGAGCAGAGGTTGGCTCTTTCCCATTAAGAGGATGTTTTTATCCTCCCAACATTGAGGTTTTTCTCCTTTTGTTTCAGGATTATTAAATATAGCCTTCAGTTCTGTATGAGGTCATTCCAAAAGGGTGTTTTTTTTCCCTTTACTAGTCTCTCAAATGAAAATATTTTCTTGGAAATCATTTTGTACCCTTTTATACCCCAAACTGCAGCCTGAAATAGCTGCTGTTTTTTAAAACCTTGAGATCCCCTCCAGATTTTATAACAACATACTGCAGAGGTTTAAAGCAATCTGTGGAGGTACAGCACATTGTTATAACTGCAGTAGCAGCATGCGGACAGAGAGAGGCATTGGGAACGAAAGCGAGCATCAAGCATGACATCTGCTTGTGGTATTCCAGCAGTGTATCATGTGGCCATGAAAGACAACCAACCCAGCATCTGAAACACCTCAAGTCATGCTGAAAAAAAAAAATCTTGCTTTCTCTTGTCTAGCTTGAAAAATTCTTCATGACAGTGGCCTGCAGACGCACTTAGCAGGAGTGTTACTTTAAAGAAGCCAAACAAGTGTTGTTTCATTTTATTTAAACGAACATTTAACAAAGCTGGTAACTGTTGTTTTGATATTACACACCCATGTACACATAATGTACTGTGCAAAATTCTTGAGCCCCACCTCATTTCTTTATATTTTAGAACCAAGTGCCAGATTTTGACTGTGTGTGGTTCAGGTCTCACAATCGGAAGGGCTGGGATCAGTCCCCGGCTCCTCCAGCCCACATGTCAACGTATCCTCAGGCAAAACACTGAACCCCAAGTTGTCCCAGATGTGTCCATTGGAGTGTGAGTATGTGTGTGTGTGTGTGCGAATGTCAGATAAAGCACTTAGAGATAAATAAAAGTGCAGTACGAATGTGTGTCTGAATGGGGGAATGAGTCTTGTAGTAGAAAGTGCTTTGAGTGCTCAAATTGAGTAGAAAGCCGCCATATAAGCACCAATCCATTTACCATATCTTGGCATAGTGTGCAAATGTGAGGAAACTGGATAAGTGGAGGACAACAAAAGAAGTGGCAGGCCTAAAAGATTATCTACAGCAGATGGGCAGTATCTGAAAATCAGAGAAAGAAATGGGAAAAATCCAGCAAAGACCTGACACGAGGCCTGAGAGATGCATTTGACCCTTCAGCTGATTTACTGTTCACCAAAGCCTTATCAGAAACGGTCTCGGTGGAGGGGTGGCTGTCAAGAAGCCATTCTTAAGGAAGGGAAACAGGGAGAAAGGGCTGAGATGTGGCAAATTACATAAGAACTGGACTGAAAATCAGTGGCAACAGGTCTTATGGAGTGATAAATCCAAATTTGAATGTTTTTGTTCAAATCATCATGAATATGGATGAAGGAGGTCAGGAGTGAGTACAACAGAGTGGAGGCTCTGTCATGGTTTAAGGCTGCATTTCAGCCAGAGCTGTTAGGATCTTGTTATAATTAATGGAATTATATCAGATTTTGAGACACCATGCAATACCATCTGGAAAGCTATCAGTCAGCGACTGACCTCCCCAGAACCTGGAAGGTGGTCATATCAAATATCAATTTCAAGCTTGTTAGAATTATACAAATACTGTTTTTGCTGTATATACTGTATTTCCATGAATGTTTGCATATTTCAATAAATCACAGCACCTATTTCCCATTTCCTACCAACACATAAAGGAAATGAGATGTGGTACAAGACTTTTGCACAGCGTCACACATTCCATTCTATTTTTCTTATATCTGGAAAGGAAAATACTAATCCACCCTGAGACGAAGGCCATTGCATTCCCTCTAAGTAAAACATACTGTTATTATTACAGTTTCAAACTCAGTTTAAGTGCTGACTGTTGGACAGTCATGATGAGCTTGTCTACAGCTTCACTAGCTGACTGGAGTTCCCATCCCTGCATTATTGGCTCTAATTTAGTAGCATGAGGAAATCCTTCATCCAGATCCTTCATAAAATATTAGGTATTTTAATGATGGTCATATGCATAAATGCATGCAAACACATACACAAGTGTGTGTACACTTTTAATGACAGCCAAGCACCAGCATTCCTTTTAATATTCATATCTTTTACGTAACCTTTACGTAACTGTGGGACATGTGTACACATTTCTACGTGCGTGTGCGCGATCCGTGCACATGTTTGTGCATGCAGGAGTGTTTATATGCGTGTGTGTAGTTTAGGTCTTTTCTCTGTAGTTTCCCTCATTATGAGAAAGCTCTTTAATGTTTGTCTCCCAGTGGAGACGGGAAGGGAGTGTGAAACTGTTATTGCGGAGAGAGTGAGAGGAAAATCTAAGGGAGGGAGCCAGACAGACACTCCTGCTCATGCAGTATGATCTCTGAGTTGATGACACCCATATTTGCCTCGCTAGCATCTGTGCAGGCACCTACGCTGTCTCTCTGTGTGACCTCAGCAATATAGTTGCAGATGACGGGGGAAGAGTGATTGGGGTGTTTTACTTAAGAGGATAATATGGAGTGTGTGGGGGGGTAGAGGGAGAGATGGAGGAGGTGAGAGATAAGAGGTGTGGATGAGGGGGGGCGAAGAGGTACAAGACGGTGAATAAAGAGGCTGAGGAGGGATGATGGCAGGCAAGGAAAAGGCAAAGTCTGCTCCCATCAGACTCCGACTGTACATAACAGTGACTGGAGAGCCCTCAGGATTGTGTGTGTGTGTGTGTATGTGTGTGTGCTGGGCATGCTCTGTTGGCCACTGATAACCCCACAGCACAACTGTCACAGTCACGCTTTCACTCACAGTGTGGGTGCAGTCTGTGTGCGTGCGTGTGTGTCTGCATGTATTTTTCAGTGTGTGTCCATCTGCCTTTCCCTGTTGCTCTCTGCCTGCCTCAGCGTCAGTCTGTTTCTATATTCCTTGATACCTCTCCAGTATCAGAGGCCATGATTTAAAACGGCTCAGTGGCCGCGTGGGGAGTCCACAGATCGGGAAGAAACTCAGAGTCTTGCACACATCTAACAGGAGCCTCGTGGCCATTACTAGTGCACAATAACTGAACAGCCAGCTGGAGTGCCAGGATGCGTCTTGGTGGGCTGTCACTGGACCAAAACAGAAAAGAGAAGTCTGAAGTGACTTTACCACTCGCTCAAGGCAACTGAAAATGGGGCTCGAAATTGTGCTGCGATTTCAACGGCTAGAAGATAACCCCACGTGGAAACGTGCGTGTGATCTTTAAATGTATATATATTTAGACAGGGAGGTTCTCCTTTGCGTGTCCGATGGGTTTTATAACTCGAGGCAAATGGAAACAGTGTAAATGACATCATTAAAGAAAAACATCCAGTTGTCAGAGGTGCTCATTAAAACCATTTTCTGTCCTAAGCCTGGGGGCAGATTTGATTGTGCTTGCAATTTTTATAGTCACAAATATTAATGGTAATAAATATTAACAGTAAGCTTCAGACAGTTGTTCTTCACAATTTGTAGTCTGCCTTGTATGTTGATTTGTAACCGATGTTTAATAATTACGGATCTAATGAAATGCCTAACAGTGAAACATTCTTTTAGAGCAGCAGAGGACATTAAATTACACACGACTAAAGCAATGTCAAGGATGAATGCTTGACACTCATTTCCTCTTCTGGTACTTTGATTTATTTTTATTTAACCTCGTTCACAAACTCTCACTATTTATGATGGCTTTTTGAAGACAGAGCTGTAAAACAGCCACATTAAACATCACCCTATCGCCATTCCTCTAGCTCCGTAAGGCTAGTTTAAGCTAAACGCTAATAAAAGTTAGAATGCAAACATTATTTTTGTAGCTATTATCAGAAATAACTTTTTATATCAGCGTGCTATTGTTTGCCTATTAGCAGTAAAAACAGTTGTTGAAGTTAATGAGAATAGCATCAGTTTTGCAGGTTGGTGATGCTAAATTTTGTAAACTGCAGAATCTTTCTCTTGGGATCAAAAATGTCTAGTAGGCAATGGAGCTGCCTGAGAAGCATGTGCAGGAGGCACTGCACATGAAACCTGCTCACTGCATGTGATTCACCAGACAACTATTGTGCTCTGCTGTATTCTCACATAAGTGGAAGCTTGCAGGTTAAAGACTGTTTAATCTCCAGTCAGGTAATGCCAAGATGAAATCAGGCTTACGGTGCATGTGTGAAAATGGCTAATGTGATCCTGGATGTCAAAAAATGCCCTATTTAAGGTCTTCATATACGGCTTCACGCTACCCTACTAGCAAACATATTTTAAAAGAGATTCAGCTACTAGGCCTTTAACCGATTCAGATCACAGAGAGCCGTCTAAGCGGGCTGGTTGATAAACAGTGACATTTCATGGGGAGACTACAACAATAAATGCTGCAAAACCTTCTCAGTATCAGCAGCAAGTTTCCTCCGCTGAGCACAGAAATACAGCTGTGAAACTGTCAGTCAATTCTGGGTGTATTGAATCAACTTGTAGTATCGATTCTCTTCATTTAGGCGACCTATTGATTAACTGTGGTAGCTGGTCTCATTGTTACATGTAATAGAAACACTTTCTATAACAGCAACCTACAGAGGAAACTTTTAGCCACTGGCTGAAATATCAATAAATGGTTTGCCATGAAATTTTAACAAGTCGCTCATGTTCGCCTTCACTGGAGATGTCAGATTACCTGTTACCGCTTTACTTTTTCCATCTTGAGTTTCATCATCATTAGTCAGTGAGGTTTGAAAGCTAGCGGTTGCAGTGCCAAGAAATTTGATAGTTTTGGAAAGTATTTGCTGAGAATGAGCATTAATGACACGACTTTTCCCGTCATGCCATCACGTGGTTATTCAAGAATTGTGCAATTATTAGCTCTATTACCAAAAATGTATTTTTATTCAGTCAGCCGCAGCTGTATCAGTGTTTGGTGTTGACTAGTCTAAGGAGGTGAATGTGGAGAATGTTCCACTTGTTTAACATCAGCACATTATATTGCTCAGCAAGTAGCTGAACAAAGCAAGTCAGTTTGCATAGCTCTCCACCTACATATGAAGGATTACCCAAAGCAAAGGTTAGCCAGACAGGCTCGAGTGCAGTCTTCTAACAAGCCAGCAGCGCATTGCTGCTGTGCAATATGCTGTGTGTGAACTGGCTGCAGAATACAGTTTTAATTTTTAACACTCAGATTCAATCCAGTCCAAATAAATACACTGTTCAAAAAAATTAAAGGAACACTTTGAAAATACATCAGATCTCAGTGGGAATAAAATAATGTTGGATGTCAGTACTGGAATGAGCTGGGTAATATGTTGGGAACAAAAGCAGCCAGATTATTTAATGGAAATGAAAACTGTCAACATGCAGAGGGTTGAATTCGACAACACCTTGAAAATAAAGTGGGAAAATGATGTGGCAGGATAGTTCAGTTTGCTGAAATTTCACTGCAGCAAATAAAATTGGTACTCGTTAATTTGCGGGGCCCCCACATGCTTCTATACATGCATGACAATGTTGGGGCATGATCCTAACAAATGGCGTCCTGAGGGATCGCCTCCCGGATCTGGACCAGGGCATCTCTGAGCTCCTGGACAGTCTGAGGTCCAGCCTGGCGGTATAGAATGGAAACATAATGTCCCAGAGGCTTTCTATTCAGGTGAGCATGGAGGCCAGTCAGGGGTATCAATTCCTTCATCCTCCAAGAACTGCCTGCATACTCTCGCCACATGCGGCCATGTGGGATTTCATCTCAATACCTAACGGCAGTCATGGTGCCGTTGCCTAGCCTGTAGAGGTCTGTGCGTCCCTTCATGGATATGCAGACCAGGATGTCACAGGCAGCATAACATTCTCCAAGACTTCTCCGGACCCTTTCACATCTCTCACATGTGCTCAGAGTGAACCGATTATGGACCTTCTTTGGCCCTGTCCAGCTCTCCTAGAGTAACTGCCTGTCTATCTCCTCCATGCTCTTGAGACTGTGCTGAGAGACACAGCAAACCTTCTGGCAATGGTACGTATTGATGTGCCATCCTGGAGGAGCTGGATTACCTGGGCAACCCCTGTAGGGTCCAGGTATCGTCTCATGCTACCGGTAGTGACACTGACCCTAGCTAAATGTAAAACTAGTGAAGAAACAGTCAGAAAAGATGAGAAGGGGAAAAATGTCAGTGGCCTCCACCTGTAAAAGCATTCCTGTTTTACAGGTTGTCATTGTTGCCCCTCTAGTGCACCTGTTGTTACTCCTCTGCTACTTAACTGTCCAGATCAATATCCCAGATGTTTTATTGACTTGATGCTGTACTCTGATTAAAAAGTATTTCTCTAATTTTTTTGAGCAGTGTACTTTCACTTCTACTTTCTCCCTGGCTGGGGTAAAGCTAAGGACCAGCAACAGCACAAACGGGAACAAGAGTAGCCAGCATTCCCAGCTGGTTCCAAATGTTTTGGATGCTGCCCACATGCATCTGCAAAGCTCTGAGTAGCACCAATGCAGAAAAAAAAAAACAGTACAATGCTGAGGCTATAGTCTTGTTTTTATCATGTCATATTTTGTAGGAGTCAATGATTTGAGCTGTAACCTGGATATTCATAGCCGTTTTTATAACAGCACTTTATAGGACAGCATCATTGAGGGAGTTTGCCACAGAGTATGTCTGTGGTCACCCTTCAGAATAAATCAGTTCATGTCTGCAGTGCAGAAAAAAAACATATCCCCCAGTGTTTCTCCCTGTGTGTATCTTTTCAATATAAGACATGCATGTGGTGCGACTGGATATATATAGCTAAACATCCCTCCTGCCTCGCCTTTTTAAGAGCCGTGGTTTCAGTCGGAAAGAATAAAGACAAAGTTAGAAATCAAAACAAATTGTCATCCAGTGGCTTCGGTCTAACTGCTAACAGAAGGAAACGCAGCCAGTGAAACTAATGATAAGGATCATTTTGAATTACACATACTGTAGGAAGAAAACGTGTCACAGCTACAGATTAGATTTCGTCTTCCCTTCCTTGACATATTCTTTGTATTACTATCTGTATTTAAAGACTCTCTTCCAGGAGTGATTCCCGCAGAAAAGCAAAGTGCTTCGCTTTAAAGATGACAAATACAGATCGAGCTTGATGTTGTCAGAGCTACCTAGGAACGCCATCTGTGAGTAATATTTTAAATAGAAGATAAATGTTGATGAAGCATGCGTCATTCACACTTCAGCTTCTGCACCGCAGAAGTTATTGTTTTAGTCGTATTGTGAAATAGTCTTTTCTTTATTTTAAACACTCACTCGTCAACCAGATTTGCCAATATAAAGACAGCATAATGAAGCATTTTGTCAGCTTGAGAATAACAAATTTTAATGTGCTGTCAGGTTTACAATAAAAATGTAATTACAGTTTTGTCAGCAGACAATGGGAATGGGTTTGAAGAATCAGACTGCTCAGTAAGATTCACATTTTGTTTAAATTTTGTTTTCCATTACCTTTCTGAATAGTTGGTGATTAATTGTTTTCTTCACTCTTGCATGTCCAAATTAATTTCAGGGTGCTCTGGAACGCACATGCACCACAATTCAGGAATATTAGGTACAGATACTTAGATTTAAGACATATTCATTGAAACTAAATGGGTATTTTCTTTCAAATTAAACGGTAGTCTAAATGATCTGCACTCATTTCTTTTTCCTGCCTTAGCAGAAGTCAGAGTGCTTTAAAGTGGTAGTTGAGCCTCTGTGCAAGCTGCTCACCTGCTAATGTCTTGCCCAAGGATACTTCAGCATGTAAAAGGCAGGAGATCAAATTGCCAACTCTGCAATTAGCGGGCAACCTGCTCTACCACCTGAGCTGCAACTACCCAGATAAAGGCAGATAGATGGTAAGTATAGTCCAGGAAAATGTTTGTCTGATTTTCGTTGTCTTTCTGATATCAATATTATCTCATTCTGTACATTGTTGTTGACAGTCCTCATTGTGCTTCCTGCCCTGGCGGGATTAGTGCTGCTGTGTCTCTTTTCGTGTATTATAAATCATCTTCATTTCCAGAGTTACTCTCCCATGTTCACAGGCCAGTTGACAAAGCATCCTAATGTTTGAAACAGTTCAGTGATTACCAAACAGCCTGACAGCCCGGTGGCGGCAGCACAGCCAGACGAGCCCATCTTCCTCCTCTGCTTCTGGTCAGAGCTCTGCAGAGCTGATTGTTGGGGAACTGCAAGACATTTTTCAGCCTCGATGGTTGCCAACTTAGAAACAGCTCCCTGCAGTCTAAAACTGATGCAAGGTCAATTTAGTGGATCTAAAGGGCTCAACAGGAGCCGCCCTTGTGCCTCCATGATTTTGTAGGTTAGAATCTGTCTATCGATATTTCAGGATGTTATTGTGTGTCTACCTTCACCTCTACTGCCTCTTCTCACATCTATACTATATCTGTTGCCCCCCTCCCCCCCAAAAAAAGAAGAAATAAGATGGAAAATATGATTAGACAGTTATATTCACCTAAAGTACAATTTCTCAAAACCTCCGTCCTTCTTTTGGATTTTTGCTATTATGGTTTGTTTTCAATGTTCCAGCTCCCAAAATCTGCTTTTGTCCATTTCTTTAAGTGTTGTGATTGAAGGAAGGTGCATTTTGGAGAGCGTAGGAAGCAGGAAGCCAGGAGTCATAACAGAGGGTGAAATGTTTTTAGAAGTCCCATTTTTATCTCAGCTGCACAGTTTGTAATTCTTCTTTTACTTCTGCTTCACTGCTTCATATGAGAGCAGGGAGATATGTTATCTCAGTATTATACAGGGAGCAGGACCTGAGACCAGATATCATGTGTGATTTTGGTTATATTGATGTTTGTGTTTATGTATGTGTGACTGTTTAGCTCAGCCTCCTTGGGTATTATATTATAACCACCATTGATTCGAGTTAAATTCACTAGCGGGAATAAACCCGTCCTTTACTAGAGACAATACTGTGCATGTAGATCTGTGGCAGTTTTATAGCATTATAGAGCCTACAAACGAATGTTTATTAGCCTCTGACCAGCTGTCAAACCTCAAAATCAGGAAGTGCATTCCATCCTGTTTGTGAAGCCATGGACCAGCTTTTTGCCTTTGCAGAGTTTCTAAGGGAGTTTGACTATATGTGCTTTTATGGAGTTGAAAAAGACTAACCTTGTGCAACCATATGGGAGTATGGGGTGCTTTGGTTTAGGCTACAAGCCATCTGGCCCTTTTATGACCAAAGTGAGAGCTGTGTGTGTGTATTCTTGGCACAAAGTCAAAAAGTGGCATTTCTTGACACCAATCGGATCTAGAGGTGCAGCCGGGGCAAGGATGGCCTGTTTTTGGGACCTCAGAATCCTGGCTCGCCCCTTCAGATGATGTGGTTCTACTGCCTTCATCAGAGCATGACCTTTAATATGCACTGTGGCACTTTTCAGCCGAGTGTGGAAAGCAGTCGGGATGGGGTCAGCACCTCAAAGTCTGAAACTATAGCTCCAGAAAATAGTGGAATGCTCCCTCTGGTTAAGGGGTTAGTTGCAGCCCCGAGCAAAGGAGCTAAAATACAGTGTGAGATGGAGAGGCGCATTATTGCAGGCACTGTACCTGACAGTTCTGGTGAAGAGCTGGATGGCAGATCCTATGATTTATGTTCCAGTTCTCACCAATGGTCAGTGAAAGAGTGATATCACTGTTACAAGTGACCAAAATGAGTTTGCTTTATACTGTGGGTGGGTTCGGCTTTGGAGGCAGAATGCTTGATATATAGAGCTGCTGGTCCTTTGCATCTAAAGAAATGACCTGCTTAGGCGGTTCTAATTAAGATGCTTCTTAGGCAACGTACCTGTGAGGAGACTCTGTGGGGTACCACCAGAACTTGCTGGTGGGATTACAAATTTAATCCGGTCTGTAAACACCTTGGAGGAACTGGAAAACCTTTCTTGGGAGAGAGAGGTCTGAAATACCCTGCTCAGCCTGCTGGCACCATGACCAAGCACAGCTTGAGATAGATAAGGTGAACAAAAATGAATGGATGTATGGATGGTGAGCATGTTTTTACCAGCAGCAAGTTTTGATTTATGGGGCTGCAGTCAAATCAGTTAAAAGATGTTCTATGGACCCCATGAGGTCAAGAACACGAGGTAGAAATGATCTTCACGAGAATCCAGCCGCGCCTATACGAGTCTCTTTAAATACGCAGAGATCAATATTATTGATGTGGATCTGTGTTCTTAAGGTGTTGCTTCATGTGCGCGACATAAATGTGGTAATCCCTGTGAAAAATCTCACTTAATTAACAAGACTGGATTGGTCTTTTCTTTTTCTTTTTTCTTTTTTTAATGGCCACAGGCTACTGGTCACACAAGTAAAACTAAATGTTTATCACCCTAGTTGCTCACCCTCCTGTCCACCAATATTCTCTTTTTGCTAAAGAGACTCAGTTTAACCTTTGCCGTTATGAAGGCTTTCAGCATCTGTGCCTTAAGTAAAATTAATTAATGATAATCCTAAAGACTGGCAATGCAGCAAAGCTTAAAATGAGGGCATAACTTATGCAAACTGAGTTACGCTACAATGTAAACTTTACTTTGATCATTTTAATAAAGAAAATATTTAATTAAAGAGTTTCTGTTACTTCCAAACAAGCAGATTTACCTACAGCGGTGTAAGGTCAAGAATTTGTCTGTGGGTTTGGCATATCGCTCAAAGTTAGAAACACATCAACACATTAGAAAGTTATGGAATAAGATGAAAAATGCAACATTAATTTGCACGGTGATCTCCTCCCCCTTTAAAATCATGCTGAAAGGGTTTTTTTGGTGAATGGTGGGGATGTGTGTGAGCATTATCTGCTTCCCTTTTGTAAAGACAGTACAATGTATCTGATGCTGAAGATGAATTAAGGTACCTT
>JAVDPK010001244.1:323032-337189 GCA_034780415.1 Cichlasoma orientale | reverse complement strand
AGCCAAGATAACATCACATGACAGCAAAACCTCGAACACATGTGCACAGGTGTATCGTTCGTGAAAGTGTTTTTTTTAACTTGAAGATATAAACATGGTGTTGCATCAAACAACTAGCCCTTTGTATTCATAAGCTGTTTCAGTTATTTAAGAAATGTCTACGCACTTTCATGAGTGATTTCATGAGCGCCACATTGTTGTAACATTAAGTAAAAGTAGCCCTAAACATGAAAAATGCCATGAGCACTGTTACAGCTCAGTAAACATAGCAGTAGCCGGGCTTTAACAAAACAATTTACGACATTGTTCGACATCGTATTTTCATGACATTCCATTATAATGACTGCGCTAAAGCAAGGATGTCTCGTTTTGTTAAATGCTTGTTGCCAGGTGTCCTCTCTCTTCCTCCACTCACATCTTTTGTGAGAGGGACACAAGATACGAGAAGAGGAGGCACATATTGAGAAATGAGAATCATCTGGGTGGCATGGCGGTGGAGCGGTTATCAAGCTGTTGCTGGGTTCAGACCTTCCAGCTGGGATCTAATCTATCTAGGGTAATTAGCGATTCTAAATTGGCCATAAGGTACTGTGCAAAAGCATTGAGTCAACTTTTATTTCTTTATATTTTACCAGGAAAACGGGAAATAGCTGCAACTTTCATTTGAAACATATGCCGACATACATGGAAATACAGTGTATAAGGCAAAAACAGAGTTTATATAATTCTAACAAGTTAGAAATTGAAATTGGTTACTGCATACTGGATCAAACTCTAACTGTACTTTTCTGAATTCATAATTCCATCAATTTTGACAAGATCCCCAATATCATCACCCCATAAGACCTGTTGCCACAGATTTTCAGTCCAGTTCTTGTGTAATTTGGCATACATCAGCCTTTTCTCTCACTGAGACAATTTCTGATGAGAATTTGGTGAACAGCAACTGAAAGGTCAGATCCATCTCTCAGGTCTTTACTGGATGCTAGTCATCTGCTGTAGATAGTTTTTCTTCTTTTGCCCTCCACTTTTCCAGTTTCCTCACATTTTTTAAGGCCACGCTGCACACCATGCCAAACCATACCAAATAACAAAGTGCCCAAGGATACAATTTAAAATCAGTTCTTTGCTAAGGTGTCTGTTATGTGTAGACAAAACACTGGTTCACTCTCTGAATTAGGTGGCATTTTTTTTAATGTTTGACAACAAACAAACAAAAAAAGAATAACGCTCTGAAAATGGTCAGGTATAAGGACTGGACTGAAAATGAATGAAAATGCAGCCAATATCCAAAAAACAAACTCTGAAAGACCTTCAGAAAGTCTGGAGACTTATTGCTCAAGAGCACTTTAAACCATTACAAGAAAGTCTGGCTCCTTGGAGGCAAACTATAAAGAAATAAGGAGTGAGTCAAGAGTTTTGAACAGTACCGTAGGTGTGAGCATGAATGGCTTTGGTGGACTGGTGGTCTGCCCTCCACACTGTGACAAAGTGAAACATACTTTAATATGCGGGCATCACATGAGACAGCTTTACAGGGTTTAAATTTTTTAGCTGCTTCACAAACTATTGTAGCTTCAGCAGTTTAAGTTGCTGATTTTAGTTACTTCTGCATAAACCTAAAGGCCAACTGTTTAAAGAGTGAGTATGAAATTTTGGGTGGTACTCCTACAATATCATCACTATAAACTGTCTGCCGTGTGAGAACAAAAAGCAGGTGTAGCAGCAGTAAGGGAGGCGGAGCACCACAAGTCAATAGGAGGGCAAGTCTGATAAACTGTACCTTCTGTCTCTTTCTCTGTCCTCTCCCTGAGCACGTCTCTCTCTCTCTCTCTCTGTCCTATTCCCCATCTCCCTCTGCCGCTCTCTCCTCACTTTCTGCCAACCAGGATGCTGACAATAGCTTCAATAAAGATGAATTGAAATTGGCTGTGGCTGGATTTGGCTTTCCAAGATGTACAATGGAAGGAGCAGTGCAGTAATTATTACTCTGGATTCCAGCACATTGCACGGCAAACTCATTTCCCTCTGTTCTTCCCCCTTTTCTCTCTGTCCCTGCCTATCTGTCCTTTTCCAACTGATTTTCTCCGCCTCTCAGGTAGATATTTCTCATCGCCTCCCTCCGTGTCTTCCTCATTCTCCATCTCTGTCTGTCTTTGTTTCCCTTTAAGTCCCTCCATCTTTTCCTTCCTCTCTTTTTTGCCCTCTTTTTCCCCCCTGTTCAACTCAGTACAGTCCATTATTGTTGTTTGCTAAAGTAGAACTATAATTTCACAGCTGAGGAGCCAGATCAGGTCTGGAGTAGTGATTAATAATCTGACGGAGAATAATGATTTCATCCTCCATATTCAGCTGTGGGTAATTATTCGCTGTGTAATCGTGGAATAGATTTGCTCAGGAAAAACAGACTTATTCAAATGTGAGATAGAAACTGGAACGCCTTGGGTGTGTCGAGGCATCCGTGAAGCTAAATTTACATGGGTGGGCTCTAAATATAGGCCCGAGAATAAGATTAGAACATTAGTGTGGGCGTCATTTCAAGCCTCTCGGGTCTCAAAGTCTTACCCAGTTCTGTTAGCCGCTGAAGTGAGGCACACTGCCTCCCCTATCCTGCTAATCACAACTGTGATGAATGTGTCAAAAGAAGTGATGCGAGACATTTCATTCTCTTTGTCCTTGTATCTCTTCTTGTCTATAATGATAATGGATTGTATGTATTTTCCTGATGGAAGTCGGGGGATCAAGAGGTAGCGGGCGAAGCGGCTGACACAGCCAGAGGAGGGCTGCAAAAATGAGTCCTAATATTTTGTTGGTCATGTTGTGTTTTCCTTTTTTTTCCCCCTTCAATTGGTCTCAAAGCAGCTGAGGAGCATTACAGAAAGTGTATGAAGCTGAAAACACTGTAACTGACAAGGATTCAGACCCAAAAAAGGAAGCACTTGCCACACATACTCAAGGCCATTTAAAGCTTGTAACAAAGCATTATTCACACTTTGCATACTTAATGGAGGCGTCTTGATTTACATTTCTGTATAACGCGCTTGTCTTTGTGTTTGCACAGCTTTGGTTGTTTTGGATCTTGCTGAGGGTGCTAAAATTAATAAAACTGTACAGATGACCACAACAAAGGTCACAATGCAGTTAATCTGAGTTTTTCATAAAAGTGCTTTCTAGTGTGTGTGTGTGTGTGTGTGTGTGCGTGCGTGCATGCATGCATGCCTGTGTGCGTGTGTGTGTGTGTGTTAATGTGACGTGTGTTTGCTCAGGTTTGGTTATTTTGGGTGTTGTCAACCAGACAGAGAAATCATTTTACTGTAGGTACAAGTTTCTCTATCTGGTTGCCAGGCAACCAAAAGCCTTGAGTTAGTCCACAAAAGGCATGTGTGCATGTACATCCAGATGTACGCACGCACACACGCACACGCACACAGGAAAAACGCACATGCATATGAGCACACACACCTGCGTGCTACTGTGGTAAACATCCAGCTCTATCAGAGGATAAACAAGAGCTATCACCCCCTTCACAGTGTCCACTCTGGGGCTTGTTCTCACAGATCACATGCCAGATCACAAACAGTGCGCGAGTGTGTGTGCGCGAGTGTGTGTGTGCGTGTGTGTGCGTCAGGGGGATTTTTAAAGTGGCATTGTTTAGACCGCTCAGATAGTTCTGCCTGCCAGAGAATGAACAGTCCTCTTCTGCACGCACAGCAACACACTAATACAGATACGCCTGCACGCACGCTCCGCATACTGTACACGGTTCACATGTTCGTGCATAAACTCACACACAATGATGAGAAAATGCTCGTTACCATTCGGGCATGGGAGACAGGCGCCAGGAAGGGCTTTTTTTCTTTTGTTTTTTTTTTACCTCTGCATTTTCTCATGATGACAGGTGGGGTAATGGGCCATTAGATTAGCACCAAACTGAGGAGGTGCTTTCAAATGGTATCTGATGCTTTGTTGATAGAAACTAGATGCTGCTCTCTTCCTGACTTAGGCTTTTTTGCAGTATATGCCTCTGCGCGGTTCGCTCAAAATAAGGCCAATGATGATAGAATGAGGCAATCTCTGCTCTTTAGGGTGTGTGTGTCAGAGGAGAAAGAAAGGCACAAACACGGGGGAAAGGAATGGAGTCAGAGAGTATGTGTGTATGCATGTGTGGGTGTGTGAACGTGTGTGTGTGCTCATTAAAACAGAAAAAGAGGGAGGGAGGGTGAGAGAGAGAAGGGGGGGGAAGCTTGGGAGAGACAATCCTCTGTGCCCGTCAGCAAGGATTTACTGATGAAGAAGTAAAGGGTCTCTCATCTCTCTTTAAGACGTTCCCTCCTCAGCCTCAGACTTCTTTACTGCCTTTTGTTAATTGCCATTGTTCAATACTGTAAATTCCCTTTGTCAGCACACACCCTGTGAAGACAGAGAAGGTTAAAATTCTGAACAATTTCAAAGAGAAATTTTATTCTGTATTCTAACTGTAGATGGAGGCTACGAAACCCGTGCGCCTTCAACTGCAACTCTGTTTCAAGTTGGAAGAGATCGTCAGACGGCTGTTGTGCCTCTGCAACAGGTCAGACTGTATGACTAGCTACGCTAAGTGATAATGACTTGTAAAAGCAAGGTGCAAAAGATAAACAACACCTTGACTTGAAATAAGCAAAAATTATTCTAAAACCATCCAGGATTTTTGCCTGCTTCTGTCATGAAAAGAAAACACAGTCAAGAATATGTGTTAGGAATTCCAAAGCTCCCTTCAAAACGAGATACGTGAAGATAGCAAAGAAGATAGGAATTTAGAAAAAAAATTCAAAGGATGCACAATGAGGCTTTGTGTAAAATGTGACTAAGTTGCTATAGAAATTCAGTAACAAAATCCCTCCACACTCAAAAATGCCTTTTGTTTATTGTCATTTCAATCAGGTGTTCCATCTTCGCTGTGCAAAATCTGACAAAAGAAAGCTGCTCAGCATCCGTCAGCTGAAGAGGGAGTGCTTTCCTGGGCTCCGTTCAAACCTGAGCTCGAAACCATATCCGTGTGATTTTTGTGACACGTTCAGTTTGAAAGTCAGATGAGGTGTTTGATGCACACGTCGACCGAGCAGATGTCTACTTTGAGGATGTAGTAGATGCTGTTTGGCAAACTCTTTTTAAAAGATAATTAAACTTTTTGTAGAAACACAAAATATTATTCGAGGCAGGGTGCGTTTTTTTTTCTGAAAAGATGTAAATTTGATATAAAATTTGTTTTTGTTCTTATTTCATCGTTTTTTTCACATTGACACTATAAAAAAATGCAGCTTTTTATGATGTTCTTTCTCGTGGTCACATGATTACAAAACTCTATGCAGTTGTAATCAGAAGCTTACATACGCTCATCGTGGGAATGAATCTCAGGGTAATTTGGTGCTTTTCATGGTTTCTTTCAACTGGTCTTTTTCCAGGGTGGAATGATTTTACAGCATGCATCTTTAATGACTTTAAAAAACAAGAAGTGGGCGCTCAAGTCTGAATTTATTTTGGATTTTCTCTAATCCATACAGGGTCAAAAATATACGTTCACCCCCACTGATATTTGGTTAAATATCCCTTAGCAAGTTGTACCTTGATCAGATGCTTTTGGTACCCATCAACAAATTCTGGTCGGAGATTCGATCATTCTTCTTGGCAGAACTGGTAGAGTTCATTTAAATTGATTGCTTTCCTGACATGGACCTAGCTTTTAAGTATAATCCACAAATTTTCAAGAGGGTTGAGGTCGGGGCTCTGGGAAGGCCCTTCCAGAAGTTTAATGTCAGCCTGCTTTATCCATTCCAAAACCAGTTTTGTTGTGTGTTTGGGATCATTGTCCTGTTGGAAGACACAATTGTGTCCAAGTTTCAACCATCTAGCTGTTGATTACTCCACCAACTTTGTGCAATGTACCGGTGCCACTGGTAGCAAAACCGCCTCAGCACATGATGCTATCACCACCATGCTTGACAGCTGGTACAGTGTTCTTAGGTTTGAAAGCCTCACCTTTACCCCTACAATCATACCTCTTGTCATTGTGGCCAAATCTTTGTCTCGTCTGACCATCAAACTTTTGTCCAGAAGGCATTTGGCTTCTCCATGAGCTGCAAATTTCAGTCGAGCTTGAAGGTATTGATTGTGGAGCATAAATTTCTTTCTTGGTTGGCACCCTCTCAGCCCATGATGATGTAAAACTGACTTTCACTGTGGACAGTGATGCTGGTGTTATAGCCGTTTCCAGTTCATAGCAGTTCATTTCCTCTCAGGGTGGCAGTTGAGGTCTTCTTCCAGACCTTGGCCAAGTGGTGACACATCCAAATAATGTGCACTTACATACAGTTGTTTGAACTGATGATATTGGAATCTGCAGTTGTTGAGAATGGCTCCAAGGGACCTTCCCAACTTGTGTAAGTTTACAGTTTTCCTTCATAGATCTTCACTGAGTTCCTTGGACTTGGACTCAAATTGTTTTAAGTACTGGTCAATCCAATGAGTGCTGTCAAACAAATCCTTTTTTTAATGCCAGCAAAGAGAATCTACCAGTTGTAGTCAATCATGAGCACTTACAAGAAGTGGAAAAAGACCAGCTCAGAGAAATTATTAAAACCCCAAATTACCATGACATTCACGCCCATGATGAGTGCATGTAAGCTTCTGACCACTACTGTATTTAAAAAATAAATGTAGCCATGATGAAGTCACTTTTTGAAGACTAAAGTTTGCCATTTTGACCATCACCATCTTACTTTTTTTTAAAAATTGAAGTAGTGGATCTGACTGAGAAACCAAGAACATTGCACTCACAAGGCCACTACACCCTAAAGTTTAGCCCTCTTTATCTTTTTTTTTTTTTACTCTAAATTCAACCAAAATGTATACAATAAGCATCCTGCTGTATTAAATAATTCATTAGTGACCAGTGACCAGTAATTCATTAGTGACCAGAGGTTGCCAGGGGGTCACTGACTGGTCCACGGGTCGTCTGTGTGACTGGGGCTTTAGCAGTTGATTTCCCAGCAACTGACATCAACTTCCAGCAACCACTTGCCAGCCGGTCAGGGAATATTAATTTTCCCTTCATGACCAGCTGGTTGTGATTGGCCTCTAGGCCTGTGTGACTGGAGCCTTATCAACTTGACCCCACATTCTCACCATGACTGTCACACATCCAAAATGGCGGACAAGTTAACGCCGTGTGATTAGCAGTTGCATGTCTGCAAAATGTTAATAAAGGCAGTCTCCCCCTGCTGGCAAGTCAAAAGATTGCTGGTTTAAGGTGCATTTGCGTTGGCATTTTTAGGCTTGGAGGCTATATTCCTCTTCTACATGCTTTTATAACTATAGCCCATCATAATCATGGTTTCCACCATTTATGAGCCTTCTGAAGTTTTCACCAGTCACACACCACCAGCCTCACAAAAACAATTTCCAAATTTACTCAGTTATCGCTAATTAGTATATAATATTTTAGCTAATTGCATTAAAAAAACATAATAAAAAAGTTATCAAACAAAGGCTACAAGCAAACTACTGAGCCTGTACTTACAGCAGCACCTAACTGGATATAATTCAGAGTAAAGTCGGCTGTGTCGTGTTCTAGGAGAAAGACACTTAACTCTGTGCAGAGTAAAAAAAAAAAAAGCTACTTCACAACTCCAGTGGCAGTTTGTGGCAGCCAACTAAGAAGCTGGGGAAACATGTGAATGGCAGACAATTCAGTGGGACACTGCACTATCATGAAAAGTGACATTGTGAAATAAAGTGTGACATAAAATAAACATTGCATTGGAAAAATGCTATGATGAAATAAAAACAGACGCACGAATAAAGGAATATTGAAATAAAAATGATGCAATAGCATTTCATAATAAAGGCCTGACTTTTTAAAATGTATGTGCTTTTTTTTTTTTACTGTTGAAATGTCTAATGCTTTATGCATTACAGATTGAATCCTGTACAAATGACAGACATCTTGTCACTGTTACAGGCAGGGACACTGCTCTAAACTGTGGGTCCTATGACAACAACTCAACAGCAGCTCTGACACATTATCTATAATCCTTGACATGTTCTAGGGCCCCTGTCCAGCTCTCAGTGAAAACTCTTTATCTCCACAATGTCAACTTTTCACAGACTAAGAAAAACTAGTTTACTTTTGGCTGGGTGACAATGCATTTTTGACATTTTCCAGAAGGTTCCTGAAGGATTCGTGAGCTGAACCCCCCCACATAACTACGGTGGAAGCTGCCAAAATTGGACCTGAATTTTTAAAGACAGTTTATACTACATACTGTAACTGAAGTGGATGTTTAAATAACACACCTCCAGATATGACTGGATAACACCTAGGCTTGGTAATTGCTTGAAGGTGAAATGAAGAGAGTTTGAAAAGAGAAATGAGAAATGAGCCAAGGGTCGCCTGCTTGTGTTTGCTGCTTAGCATCAGCAGCAGATCAGGATGACTCAATGTAAGTGAGCTAGTCAAGGCCAAGACAAAGAAGCAGAGAACGAGAGGAGCAGAGCAGTGAAAGGCAGATCAGTGTGCAAACAACCCAGCCTTGCAACCACGAAGAAGGCACAACTGTTATCACTGGGTAGAGGACTTTTATCTGTTTTATTGTGCACTCTTGTTTTAAGTCAGGGCTGAAAAATGTGTCTCTTTGCTGTGAAATGCACTATGGGCCTATTAAAGGGAGAATTCCTCTGAGCATCTCCGTTTTTGTTTTCTTTCCTACGAATATTCTTCATTGCACAAAGAGATTAGTCTTTGTCCTTGAATTGTATGCAAACTGCCAAGTCCTTACTGGCAAACTACCACTGTTACTGTTACTGACTTTCATTAATTATAACATAAAAGCAGGCATTTATTTGTGCCTAAGGTTTAAGGGTAATCATGACTGACTGGCTATATGGACGCCTCTTTGAAATCGACAAGCCGATGTGAAGTCTGTGGAAGAGGATGGCAAATATTAATGTCAACTGCTAAGTGCAAAAGGAATGCAATTTAGTCTTTGGGTAATTTAACCTTTGCTTTCTATTTTTCTTCTTTCTACCCTGTTTCTTCATTTCTTTGGCAAGTCTCTGAGGCTATTTTAACATCCATCTCTCTCCTCTTGGCCACAATAGAGAATGATGTGCTATACAGCAGGCAGGCAGGCAGGCAGGCAGGCAGACAGATTACCAGACAGCTAGATCAGGAGGTGGTTGAATTATCTATGCAGAGAATCACAGCAGTTACAACTTGTGATCACAGAAGGAACAAGAGGAAGGAAGACAGAAAGAGTGACAGACGTAGAGAGCGAGAAAGCGCAAAAGCAAAAACAGGTGAGGGAGAGGGGATGAGGGGGAGGTGTAGTTGAAAGTAAGAAGAGAATAGAGCGGTGGAGGGGAATCGATGTTCCCCGTGCGATCTATAGAACTCTCAATTATCCTACTGCAGCCTGTCGACAGCAGCTCTTGAGGAGATGGAGAAGGGAGGAAGAGGTGGCAGAGGAAACGTCAGTTTTTTTTGGGGGGGGGCTTCTTATTTCAGCTGTATCTACTTGCAGTGCAGACTGTAATGGCGAACTCTGTGTTGCAATGCAAATTTACTGTCCTGTTTGTCTAGCGGCACTGGCTGCAGAGGATGAATACACAAGACTCTGGAGAGGGAGAAACAGAGAGACAGAGGCAGAATGGAAACGAGGCACAGAAAGATGGAAAAAAGAGAACTGAAAGAAGGGAGTGGAAAGCAATGAATGAAAAGACAGAGAGAAATAGACAACAGGGGAAATGGGGATAGATTCTTTGAAAGAAAGAGATTTGAGGACATAGTGCTGATGAAGGGATTTAGTGGAGATTGAAGAAGAAGAAAAGCACGAAGAAGAAGAAAAGCAGGTTAAAAAAAAATCCAATAGGAACCTTCCACTTAGAGCAGCTGACTTCCTCCAAGAAAATCAATGCTGGCTGTAGCCACAGTCCCCCCAGGCCGAAGAAAAAAAAGATCCACTCTGCATGAGCATTTTCCCACTTGCCACACATGTCATTTAATCTACCTGTGAGGACACTGGAATGACTCACAGTTCATTTGCTGCAGGTTTACTAAAACCCCTAAACCTCAAAGACTCATGCTTTGAGACCGGATGCTCACCTAAATCCAACTTTAAATCCTAATCATACCGTCACTTTCGCACACTTGGACATGGTCTCTGCGGTCTGCTTTGAATGGGTTTGTGGAAAATGTGATTTTAAAAAAGCTGTTTCGCCATTAACTCATGGGATAAAAAAGATGCATCATCATACTTTTAGCACCTACACCAACAGGAACTAATGATTCTGACGTATTAAAAAAATGAGTCACGCTGGGAAAACAAAATGACTGTACTGATAATATGCCCCTTTGAACTCAACATATCAACAGTAGCTCACATATTAAGATTCAGGACAGCGGGAAATAGAAATAGTGTGGGGAAAAGAAACGAGTGAAAATAGTGCGGCTCTGTAAGACGGCGTGATTGCATTTGAGTTTCAGGGGAAAATGCGATAGATGGGGAGCACCTGGCTCACAAATGGCTGCCAGATTTGGCTGGCTTTTGGGTTGCAATCTTGGGCACAATTTAGATTAAGCATTACAACTCAAGCAAGCCCAGATATAATTTGGATAAATCTGATGTGTCACTTTTCACAGGGAAAGAGCTATGAGGCAGTAAAACACAGCATAAGCTGGAAACATCTGGAGGGTTGTTTGTGAGAACACTTAAAATAAGGGCTGATTTGCCATTTAGGACTGAAGGTTGGCCTTGGGTAATTAAATCAATATTAAGGTACATATTTTGGGAAATAATTCTTCTGTATTTGACATTTACGAGTGATTAGTAGTTACAGCATTGTGTAGGGGTCTGCCCAGCCAAAGTAAACTAGAGTAAAAACCACGCACTTCTGTGCCAATTTCATAATGTCAGATATACCAGCCAGTTCATTAGGTAACTGCTCATTTACATAAATATCTAATTAACCAGTCACATGGCAGCAACTCAGTGCATTTAGGCCTGCAGACATGGTCAAGATGGCATACTGAAGTTGAAACAGAGCATCAGAATGGGGAAGAAAGGTGATTTAACTGATTTGAATGTGGCATGGTTGTTGGTGCCAGACAATCCTCGGAAACTGAGTATTTCAAAAACTGCTGATCTACTGGAATTTTCCCTCACAAGCATCTCCAGGGTTCATGGAGGTCCAAAAAAAGAGAAAATATCCAGTCAGCAGCAGGTCTTGTGGTGAAAATGCCTTCTTGATGCCAGAGGTCAGAGGAGAATAGGCAGATGACTTGTGCTGGGAGAAAGGCAACAGTAACTCAACTCAAACAACCACTTCAAAGTATGCAGAAGAACATGTCTGAATACACAACACATTAACCCTTAAAGCAGATGGGCTACAGCAGCTGAAGACCATAATCGGGCGCCACTCCTGTCAGCTAAGAACAGGAAACTGAGGCTATAATTCACAAAGCCTCACCAAGACTGGACAATAGAAGACTAGGAAAAGGTTGCCAGGTCAGACAAATCTCGATTTCTTGCTGCAACATTCAGATGGCAGTGCCAGAATTTGGCATAAACGACATGAAAGCATGGATTCATCTGGGAACAAAAAAAGTAATATATTTCTCAGAATTTACCACCAAAAGTTTCTCCTCAAGAAAAAACCATTAGGGATTTTAGACTGTTTTCAGGGGAGCTTAAACAAACACAAACACATTTTGTCGCTGCTTCTGTAATAAATAACAAATATTTATAATTATTAGCAAAATTGTTTTAATTGGGTGCATCCCCCCCCCCCCCCCGCAAATGAACAGAAATAATTGCAGAGTCATCGTTGCTCTCATTCTGTCCTTTCATCTGCTCTCTGTGTTGGAGCTTCATCATGGGCAGGACTCAGGCTGCACCACCCCACGCGCACACAGTTACAGCGGACAAGAAGGTGGAATTACAAAGCAAGTTGAACACGGCCGGGCTTTAATTATGCTAGTCGGCTTAACAAAACCTAAAACCCCAATCAGAGATACACTCATCGGCCAGTAATAATGAGTACAGAACTTCTTTTTAGTGATGTGAAACTGAGCCATTGTCTGCTTCTTCCTCTTTGTGGTGAGCTCCGCATCAGCACTGGATTACGAGCTCTTGGCTTTTTTTTTTTTTTTCTTTGCACACAGGTGTGTCTCTGTAGTTTCTCTGTTGGTTGAGTTCCCACAAGTTTTTCTCAACATGTGTTATATGTGAAGATCTATGCAAGTGGACCAGATGCAGCATCCGTGTTTTCTAAATTGTCATCTAAAATCAGTTATTTGACAATAGAATACTTCACATTTCTACAACTCCATGGACTTCAGTTCAGTCCTCCACCCCCTGGGGTAGAAAAGATTGAATACATTTGCAAAAAATCATGTTCAATTTTCAATTTTTGTGGCTTAAAAACTCATGGTGTTTACTTTTAATTCATTAAGAGCTCTCACGAAGTGGAGCGGAGATGTGTTTGTAACAGAAAGAAAACACTGTTTGAAAAGAAAGGAAGAGATCTGACACTAAGAGCTCCTCTGCTTCTACAGCAAGCACAAACCTCATCTTCATCCCGCAGTGCCACTACGTGGGCATGTTTGCATGCATGTCTGTCATGCACTCATACGGCATATGTGTGCATTTATGTTTGACAATTGTTTGTAAACAATAGTGAGACAGTAATTAGCGATTCGCTATTTCTCATTTCTTCAGAGCTTTATTGTCTTCAAAGGTGGCTTTGCTTATATGATTGATGTGGCTTTTATTTTGTGTTTGTGAGTATATGTCTGCATGCATGTGTGTTAGATTGAGATAAAGGGTTATTGTATTTGGACTCAAGCTGTGCTGAATTGAAAGGGGGCTGTACTGAGTCATTATGGTCAGTAAGACATCCATTGATCAAACTGTCAAGTATCTATGTATGTGTGTATGCGTATCTGCGTTGTTTCAAGTGTGCGTGCGCTCGCCTGATAAGCAAATTGCCCCTTGGCCAATGGAAACACACAGTCTAATGGCTCAGAAACATCAAGTCAATTAGTGCATGTAACAACAGGCAAAGATATAGTCACTCACTTACACGTTTCCCTCATCTAACACATTCTTCAACTCCCTTTGTTTGCTGTTCTTTTATTCTCCCCTTTTCTCTGTTACAGTGTATACACCTACAGAAAGTGTGATATTAACATGCGTGCACCGTGTTTCATCACTTACATGCACCAACTAAAAATGAGGTTAAACCTCATGTGAAGAGATCCGTTAGGTGGCAGTGCTTAAGGGAATACATTTACACATATGAAGATTCGGTGATTCTGTTACATATAGACACAGACTCATTTTTTTCAGCCCAAAAACGGAGACAGCTTCTGAATCCCTTCATCAACGCTATGTTCAAAATCTCAACAACACACGAACACACCCAACCAGCAAACACGTCCACATGCATACGTTTTACACATACACCCACAGAGATCTCTCACACGGAGGTATCCGCAATAAAATGGGATTAACTTTGGCTGCAGCTAATCCTGTTTGTTAGTCTGATTTTTGCTGCACTATATTCATAACTAGCTCAAGAGTTGAAACCCAAATCTGTCAACTTCCACTTTCTCAGGGAAAGTAGGAGAGCACTTTCCTGTTAATATTCTAGTGAGGCATTAGTGTCATTATCATATGCCTCCATCCATTGTGGAGGAAATTGTGATCTTACAAATTTAAAATCATTCCATAAATATTTTTCGGTGTTCCGCTATATTCGAGGTACAAACTTGAGACTAAAAATTATGGTTCAGCTCCCAAGGTCAGCTTATGAAAAAGTGGGCTCTGGAAAAAAAGAATCAGAGAGACAGTTAGCACTCACATGCTCCAGTGGAGCTGCTCAGCAGTTGATGGTAGCAGACAGGGGTTCTACTCCCAGGTGTGAATGTTTGTAAAAGCAGTTACCAGACACCAAATTGAACTTGTGCAAATCCGACTGCCATTCATCACAGTACAGTCAGCACCATCTGTTCTTCTAGACACAAAAGGGCATGTTTGCAAATTGCAAATGATAGATAGATAGATAGATAGATAGATAGATAGATAGATAGATAGATAGATAGATAGATAGATAGATAGATAG
>JAVDPK010001244.1:299214-318064 GCA_034780415.1 Cichlasoma orientale | reverse complement strand
AGATAGATAGATAGATAGATAGATAGATAGATAGATAGATAGATAGATAGATAGATAGATAGATAGATAGATAGCAATTTGTTCCCATTTCTTTCATGAAATTTACAAAAAATGCCAGAAATAACACAATTTGACAGGTATAAAATAGTATTTTGCACCAACAAGATCATTCCCAAAGAGATTTTAGCTAAAAACTTGGTATATCTCTGCATGCTGCACAGCATGTCTTAAAAATCTGAGGAAACTAGACAAGTGGTATCTGAAAGTCATGTCCTTAAGAAATGGGAAAAAGATCCAGCAAAGATCTGACACAAGACCTGAGAGATGCATCTGGCACTTCAGTTAAATTGTGTACCGTTCACTGAAGCCTCATCAGAGAGGGTCTCAGTGGACAGGTGGCTGTCAAGTCATCAGTATGTACAAAGGAGCTCGGGAGACAGCTACAACAGTGAGTGTCTACAGCCATCTGTAAAACACGGTGGAGGCTCTGTCATGGTTTGAGGCTGCATTCCAATCAGTGGTTTGGGAATACTGTCCAAACTGATTGAATTATGAAGAATATATTAGTTGAATAGTCAAAATTTCGAGAAAATAACCTGAAATTCTGAGTTAGCTTTGCCATTCAGGGAGCTCTGTGAAGGTACTTCAATTCCTTGTTGCCCCGGAGGAGAAGGCGGAAGGCATCAGCTACCAGTGCTACAGCTAAGCTACTGTTACTGTTATCTACTGCTACCATTATGAATAAGCAACTCGTACTTTCAGCGTGGTTTCACAAATGATGAAATCTTTGCATTACTAGGTGAATCACATGGAATTCTTATCAGCAAACATACTCTTGAAATTTGCTCTGCTATGCGCCGGTAGCTCACTGATGATGTCATTACCCGATTTTGAGTGTGCATGCCAATGCACCATCCGCTTCCAGGTGACAAGGAAAGCACATTCTTCACAGAGGTTCCTGATTGGCAGACCTAACTCCAATTTTCAACTTACTAACTCAAAATTTCAAGAACATAACTCAATATTTCAAGTTATGGATGGCATTTTTTCAGTGGCAGAAAATAAGCTTCCATATGAAAGAGTGTGATTAGCAACAGCTTCATTTTTTAATATGACCATGATCCCAACAACATTGCCAAACCTCTGGTGGGCATCGGGCAGTTCTCGGGCGCCTGGGGCCCTGCCCTCGGCTCATGCTGGCGGGGTTGGCTGCCCGTTGTCTCTGGTTCTCTGGGGCCCTTGCCCTTTGGCAGCAGGAACCCCAACAGAGACCTCCCTCCTCCTTCTTTGTATCCCCAAAAAGGATGTGTGGTCTCAGGTCTTCAGTGCTCTTGGGGGGGCTGTGGGCGACATGGGTTTCCTGAGTCTTTCTCTGTCTGTCTCTGGCTCCGGGGGTCACTGTTGCGGCTTCTCACCCTTATTATCAAGTAAGTTTCTTTCATGACACACACAGCAAGCAACAGAACTATAGTGTTTGTTTGTTGTTTGTTGTGTTCTTCTCTTTCTGGCGCTGTTTGTTGTTGTTTTGCGTTTGTTACAGATTGTTTGTTACAGTTGTTGACTACCCCCCCCCTTCTGTTTTCCCTCTTTTCTTATTACTGCTAAATGATGAAAGATTTACAACTGTTAATAAACATAACAGACTCAATGAAAAAAAAAAGGAAATACTAAACACACCAAATTTACACCAGGTGTATTGGAAGAGCAAAACAAAAATTTTGTTTTTGTTGTTGTTTAGTTAAACTTCAGTGTTTGTAAAAAAAAAAAAAAAAGGCTTCAAAATGAATGACAAATTAAAAAAAAGAGGTCAGGCTGTGCTGAAGAATAAAGGTGGTCATATCAGCGATTCACTTTCAAACTCACAATTGTACAAACACTGGCTCATATACTGTATTTCCATGTATGTATGCACATGTTTCAATAGATCACTGCATCCATTTCACATTTCCTAGCAAAATGTAAGGAAATGAAGGTGAATTAGGACGTTTGCGGGATACTGTATTTGTTGTGTTTTGTCTATATATATCTGTTATATGTTGAGTTGCACTGGATTCTGTAGAGACCGTTTCCACCAACTATGTGTGTGAAATGAATAAATCTGTTTGAGAGAGCTCCATATGAGTAGCAACAAGGATCTGGAAGTCTGTGCTACGCTGGAATAAATATGATAGGATGTTAATACTTGCACAGCTGGAAATGAGCCAATCATTGTGAATCATACTACACATCTGAACTGATCTAGAGATAGCAAAGGAAACAAAGGTGATAAACACAGAAAGATTAGAACAAAGGACACAAAGACAACAAAGCTAAACATGTAGTTAGTGAATTTTAATAACTGTGCTTTTATGCATTTTTCCTGTCAGTTCAATAGGAATCGTCACATGTTTGAAACCTGTATATACAAATAAAGGTTAAAACGAAAGCATCTGAATGTAGCCAGAGGTGCATGCATTTCTTTTAGAAGAATAGCCCTTTAGCTTTGAATAAGAAATCTTTACAAATGCCGCTTCTGTCCCCTGTTCTGTTTGACCTGATTTATCTAACTTCTGGCTGGCTAAGCCTTGCAGCTTTCTCTATGATCTTGTCTAAATTTACATCTCTCTACATGCCCCTCTAATCGTGACTAAGGAGAAGTTCTCATTGCTCCTGATGAAAGAGTAAGAGGTCGATCAAATGCAAAACAGGCTCTCTTAAGTTTCCTTTGCATCACACATTGCTCTGTCTTTGTGGCCTCCAGCTCAAAACACCACTAGGATGGTCTGAATGCAGTACTCTCATGAAAATCAATGATCAGATTCTGGC
The DNA here is from genome assembly GCA_034780415.1 of Cichlasoma orientale. Lineage (NCBI taxonomy): Eukaryota > Metazoa > Chordata > Actinopteri > Cichliformes > Cichlidae > Cichlasoma > Cichlasoma orientale. The sequence goes on along the minus strand of JAVDPK010001244.1, from coordinate 315,259 downwards.
ATTCTTCCAAAAAAAAAAAAAAAAAAAAGTTTAGGTAATTAGTGCACATGAGTGATTGTGTTCAGCTGTAATAACGATAGCGAGACAAATCTGTGGGTTGGAGCGTCTGGGATAGAGGGGCATGTAAGGAAAAACAAATTCATTTGCTGGTATCTGATTGTGTAGAAAGACCAGAGAAATGTTTATCCTTTAATGTCCCAGATACATTAAAGATGTGGTATAAAATATGCTTGTCAGCATAAATCACTGTCAAGTTTGATGTATGCCGCAATAAAATACAAACATAGTGAGTCTTAACTGGAGTAAGAGATTACAGAGGAGCAGCAGCTATCAGATCCACCAAAACCACAGGTTTCACTTTAGCTTGGTAAGCACAAACTTTAAACCGGCTCCCAAGAAAACATGCTGCACTCACTGATATTCTGCATTTAAAGGTGCCATGCTGTTTTGGAACACCAGTACTAAAACAGAGCGAGCGTTATTATGAGGGGCTCTTGTTTTGTTCACATGGTACCCACATCACATGAACAAGGGAACAACACAATAGCCAGTGCTCTTCTGTGACAGTCAGTGGCAATAACTTACAAAGCAGTCCTCTACCCAAAAATGCAAAAAAACAAAACAAAACAAAACAAAAAGCCTGCAAGCCAGACTATAGCTATGAAATAAACAATGCACAATTTCTCCAAATGTTAACTTTAGTTTATTGAGAAGAAAACTCCATAAACAGCTTCAGTTTCATCATCTCACTGAAGCTGTAACAAATATACTTTGCTCTTTATAAGTCTTGCCAAATTGGAATCTAGCTCTGTTTGAGCAAAGTGATAATTCAAGTCAAGTTCAACCCCCAAAATCCGGTACATCAGCCACATTGCACTATTTAAACCTCTTTAACCTGCCTACAGATGCTGCTGCCTCTGCAAGCCACTTTGAAACCCACCTCTGTTCAGTGTTACAAGCCCTTTCTGCTGCACTCCTTGCCTTAGGCTTTCCATGTATGCACATTAAACAGTAGAAACATCCCAGAACAGAACAGAGCAAGACTGCCAAATATAAATAACCGCCTACCGACTGCAGTGGTTCTGGCTGAAATGAAATGGTTTCAGTACAAAGCCGAATGCATACAGTGAGAAGTTCATGCATCTTCATTCAGTCTTATTAACGCTCATCAAAGCAAGCTGTCAAGTTCTGGTAATGTGAACTGAGTTGCAAATAATGATGAACTCACAGAAAATGAACGCTCAGTTTTAAGGGAATAGCTTTTAGCCTCGTTCACATCATTGTTTTAGTTTTCCAACCTGTAATTTTTGTTACTCACTTTAATATTTTACGTAAGCATTTTTCTTTTTGAAAGGTCTTATGTGCTTTTTGATATCTTCACATGAACCTCACATAGCTTCATACATTAACGAGGATCACTGAAACAGAAACAAAATTACAAACAGAATTTATAGCTACAATATCTACAATGCGGTTCCAAAGTTATGCATTATGCCAGAATAATTGCTTCTGGCTTCCAGAAGTGATGCTCAAGAGGGCGTAGGTAATTTCCAGTGAGTGTCCATCCTTGTTGTTCAGTGATAACAAAATCTGTTTACATTGTGTGTAGGACTTTGGTCCCTCACAGAGGCAGGCTGCTATATATTAAAGCCATTACTTAACCTTTAATATTCAAAGAGGAACTATATTACTTAGTTCAATGAGCTCCTAATGACTTAAATGGTTGGGTGCGTTGCATGACATGCTACTATAGGGAGCTCTTGGATTTTGTTTGATTAATACATAATGTGCTATAATAGGCTCTTTGTGTAGCATCACTGAAGTTTGTATGGGTGGGAGGGAAACAATAGTTGTACCTGTTTACAGGAACTGGAGAATACCAGTTAAGCCTTTTGTTGCTGAAAAGGGAGTCGTTCAAAATATTTTAAACTTCCCCAAGTGGTCCTACATCGCCGGCGTCATTTCGAGGTGAGTTGGAAAAAAATAAGCTCCGTGGAACTTCGTAAGCATTCCTCATGAGGCTAGAAGCTTGAGGCCACGTAAGACATTATTAGCATAAACACTAATGAATCTCCAACAAAACTTCTCTTTAAGTTATATTATTATATTCACACTGGGTTTGAAAAGAAAGACAATAAAGCAGAATATGAGGAACAAAGAAAGTTTCACATCTGGCTCTGGATATTTTCTCCATGCTCTCCTGTAGAGCACTCTGGTAGTAGTAGATTCTGCACTTCCATCAGTTTGGATTTCATGTTATTGTGTGTCACATTTTGACAGTTTGGAGTCTGATTTGCCAGATGCATCTACAAATTAAAATCTGATCAGGGCCACATTTAATACCAACTTCAAATTTGGCTTGGATCCAGTTTGCAAGCATTGCTGGCTGCCTAAAGAGATGTTAAACTGATCTTCAATTTATGAAGAGGAGTGACCTCTTCAGCCTTCTAGAAAAAGAGGTATTGTGACCAGTGAAACTATCAGCTTTTTCCTGTAACTGCGATCAGGAATGTGTTATAAAAAGGTGGGTTGAAGGTTGCCAAGCACGGTGCGTGCTCTGAAAAGGCTGCTTACTGCTGTAACTGGAGTGGCTGCAGCATTTGCTGTGCTTCATTTCTCTTGCATCAGATATGGCAGAGTTGCTGCTGAGAATGTTCAGAACAGGTTCATTAAAATCAGTGTTTACTTACTCATTGATATAAGGTTGTTATTTTAGTCTCTAATTTCACTAGGTGGAATTAAAATTGTAAGTTGTGGCTGAGTTTTCTAATCTCCCTCTGGCCTTGTGATAAGGATAAGAAGACTTATTGTATTTCAGAACTCTCCCAAGTGTCTGTATTCATAAAGCTGAAGGTCCTTCATTTTGCCTTGTGGTTTTGCGGCTGACACTCACTAATTTTTTTTTTTCCTGGTAAAAAATAGACTTAGGCTTATGGAGGTAATTAGGATGTGCATGTTCGCTCATATTTGTTTTAGTAGGATGCACCATGCAGAAATAGAAGGCACATGTAATAGCTGGAAAAGGCTTGCTTTAGTAGAAATGGCAGAAAAGTTTAGCACAGGTTCGTGGTTTTTCTGATTCTCAGCAATATCTCTGAAAATATAAGCAATTTTTGCAAAACTCTACACACTAACCACAAGACTTTGCACACCAACAGCAAAATTTTAACCAGCTCTTGCAAAACCAAACAATTCTTGCAAAACTCTTGGAACTCTTGGAAAAAAAATGTTGTTTTTGCATCAATATATCACAAACAAACCGCATTAAAACACATGTGGCTTCTGCTTTTTCTGCGTGCAGCAGCTTGTAATAAGGCTTTGGCACACATGTAGTGACACACAGGTATCCAAATGCGTAAAGTATGGATGAGTATTTCAAACATTGCTCACTATCATTACAAGCAGGGGGAAAAAATCTGAATATTAGTATAGAAATATGTCAAAATAAAACTCTTTAAAAAGGTACCTATGAAAACAAAATTATGAAAGAAAAAAACTATTATTATCACTAGTATTAGTAGCATTATTAGTAGCTTTTATTATTTATTTTTGTGACAGCAGTTCAAATAACCTTTAAAGAGATTAATACATTAGAGTGACTGGTGGGCTTCTGCAGGTCATCCCTGTGGCTCCCATGCTGGTTTGAAGTCAGTTTTAGATTGAAATTGAAAATCATTCAAGCAAAACTGAATATGACAACTGAACCTCAACTATTTCTTTTCAAACTCTTCGGGAAGTGAACTTTGTGTACCTACATATAATATTGATAAAGCTTTGAGCCCATGCACAGACTGTACTGGCTGAGGTGATGCACATGAAGTAATTGGTACAGACCATGCAGAAATGCTGCTCTTACCATACACTGTGTTAGACTACACTGTTTCAGCAAGCCAGAGGAGTGAAAGTAGAGGACAAAAAAAAGCTGAGAACTTCCCCAAATGCCAGTTACTTCAACGATTCCACTGCTTAATGTTTCTTTAAAATCAATGTTTTTAACAACAACGACAACAACAAAAAAAAAAGCTCACTTTAAGCTTTTTGGAGTTAATTAGCAACTACTGTATCACCTCATTCTTTCAAGTTTATTGGTTGAACTTCACTTCTTTCATTAGCATTCCTTCCAGCTGTAGACAGCTGTTTTCAGAAAGAAAAAAAAAAGCTTTGAAAATCCACTAGCTGGAGACAAGCTGGCGACTACAGCGGGGCATGTAGCAGCTCACAAGTCAAATATTTTCAGTAGGACTGTAGAAGATAAACACAAGTAGCTTCCCAGTCTAAAAAGTGAAGCCAATTCAAAAGTACCTTAAACCTGCATACTTTCTACTGTACAGCTGTGGCAATGCAGCTGAGAGCAAAAGAAGCCTAGATAAATAAAAGCCTTTTGGCTCATGCTATCTATGACCTCATCTAATGCTAGTTTTAAACCCGGTTAAATACAACAAACTGTTCATTTTGTTAAATGATGATACAATTTACAGTAAAAAAAAAAAAAAAAATATATATATATATATATATACATATATATATGATAAACCAGGGTGTCCTTTAAGGTAGTCGTATCTTCTGTTTGACAATTAAGTCACTTCCAGTTGACCGTGCAGTGTCCCTTGGTTTATCAGTCACATCCACCTGCATCATGTCTGGTTCCAAATTACGAAGATCATGAACAGTCAAAATACTCATCTCTTAGCTTTATGACTTCATTAAGCAGTGGGTGACATCATGGTGGATATCCATCCATCCATCCATCTTCTTCCACTTACCCAGTTCAGCATCACAGAAGGGCTAGAGCCCATTCCAGCAGTCACATGCCAGTTTCACCCAGCATCAATGAGCAACCTCCAGCAACCATTCACAACCACTCGGGCGATACACTTTTGTCCCTAATGACCGGTGGTTGCCAGATAGTTGCTAACTGGTCTCTGTGACTAAGGGCTTAGGCAGGCACAAACAGGAATCCAAATATATTCTAACACTGACCCATATCTGCTGTTTTGCTGTATAACATGCTTAAACTAACACTGTGACAATGTTGTGCCCACAACTGTATTTTGCAAGTTAGCATGTTACAATAAAAAAAACACAAAGCAAACAGCTTTTTTTGAAACCACCTTTTTCACACTGTGAGACTGGGCATGTTTAACGTTTTATATAATTGTATATAAATTGCGCTATAGGCTAAATATTTAGCACTAGGTTAAGGGTCAGGCCTACAGTGTCATTAGTACAATTAGAGTATAGTATTCATGTGAAGTTACACACACAAAGCAGAAACGGTATGGTGATACCACACAGAAATGAAGATGTGGTGGTATTTCGTGATACAAGGCATAAAGAGACTGAATCACAGACAGTGGCTATATTTAAAGATGTCACTTTAGGCAAGAGCACAGCAAAAAAAAAGCATATACACAGTGAAGGAGAGACATAACTGAGCTGGTAATGAAGTTTTGTGTACACACATTCTACACTGTTAAAGAGATTACTTATATGATTACATTTGTTATTACATTAAATTTCTGCATTTTTTTTATACTCACAAATATGAGTACATACATATAGGCTGACACAGAATGTGCTGTGAAAAATTATTGCCCCCTTCCTGGATTCATTTTATTTTATTTTATTTTATTTTTTTGCATATTTGTCACACTTACAGTACCAGTCAAAAGTTTGAACACACTCACCCATTCCAAACTTTTGACTAGCACTGAACACGTTTCATCAAACAAATCTTAATATTAGACAAAGACAACCCGAGTTACTACAAAATGCAGATCTTAAATGATGATTTCATTTATTAAAGGAAAAAAAGCTGTCCAAATCGACCTTATCTAACTCTTCTTTGGAGAACTGTTTTCATTCAGCCACATCGGAGGATTTCTGAGCATGAATGGAGTGTTTAAGGTCATGTCGAGACATTCAGAGGTGGACTTGCTGGTGTGTTTTGGATCATTGTCCTGCTGGATAATCCAAGTTTGAGCTTCAGCCCACAATCTCCTGACCGGACACTCTCCTTCAGGATTTTCTGGTAGAGAGCAGAATTCATGGTTCCATCAGTTACTGAAATTTGTCCAGGTCATTAGGCAGTAAAGCAGCCCCAGACCACCACACTACCGCCACCGAGTTTGACTGCTGGTATGTTCTCTTCATGAAACGCTGTGTTAGTTTTTATATGCCAGATGTAACAAGACTAAAACCTTCCAAAAAGTTCTGCTTTTGTCTCGTCCGTTCACAGAATATTTTCCCAAAAGTCTCGGGGATTATCAAGATGTTTTTGGCAAACGTGAGACGAGCCTTTGTAATCTTTTTGGTCAGCAGTGGTTTCTGCTTTGAAACTCTCCCACAGATGTCATTTTTGTCCCGTTTCTTATTGTTCTCATGAACACTGACCTTAACTGAGGCAAGTGAGGTCTGCAGTTGTTTAGATGTTGCTTCTTGTGACCTCCTGGATGAGTTGTCAATGTGCTCTTGGAGTAATTTCAGTAGGCCAGCCACTCGCGGATAATGGCTCTAACTGTGGTTCACTGGTCCCAAAGGCTTAGAAATGGCTTTTTAACTCTTGTCAGACTGACAGATGTCAGTGACTTTGTTTTTCATCTGTTCTCGAGTTTCTTTAAATCTGGCATGATGTGTTGCTTTTTGAGATATTTCAGCCTGCTTCACTTTCTCAGACAGGTTCTATTTCAGTGATTTCTTGATTCAACAGGTCTGGCAGTAATCAGCCCTGCATGTGGCTTGTGAAATTGATCTCAGCTTTCCAAAAAAAGTGTGGTTAATCACAGTGATTTCATGATTTAACAAGGCGGTGCAATTACTTTTTTTTTTTTTAACATAGTGCCAGTTGGTTTGGACAGCTTTTTTCCCTTAATAAATGAAATCATCATTTAAAAACTACACTTTGTATTTACTCAGGTTATTATTGTCTGTTATTAAAATTTATTTGACAATCTTGAAGCATAAGTGTGACAAATATGCGAAAATAAATAAGTAAATAAATCAGGAAGGCGGCAAATACTTTTTCACTGCACTGTATACAGAGCATCAAATTAGACGCATTCATGATATGGTGATGGGGCCCCTTAGTGTTGAGCATCACCTTTTCAAAATCTGGTTTTAAGACCTTAATATTTTTAAATCATATTATGCGGATGGTAAACACATTTGCAAATAATGTTCTGTGTAATAAAATTCAGACAAGCTAAAAGAAAACTGCCAGGAGGTTTTCTAGTGTAAGAGTGCTGGTTATAGTCTCTAGGCAAATAATGAAGCTGCCATTTATAGGCTGCTGTGTGCTCTGAAATAGATGGGCAAATACTAAAAGGGGGGACAACAGAAGATTTTCACTCTGGTCCTCCCTAATATGGATAATCCAGTAATGAATGTATCCTTTATAATAAAATTCAGCAGGGAAATAATAGTGACTTCAAAGAATAGAGAGGGAATATGTATTCCAGGTTCATGTACATTCACAACATACAGTATGTTCACTTGCAGTCCATTTTAAAGGCTACATCTTACTGCCCAATTTCACTTTTATGAAATATATTTATATATTTATCTTTCAAAACAAAGATGGCTGTTTTAAGTGCCATCTGTCATCATGTGAGAATAACTAACTACAATGCAGCGAGGCCCAGACAGACACAGGAACAGACACATTATTATTGCTGTAGGTTAATTATTGCTCTCTGGTGACATCTGCTGGTAGAAAAATGAAATAATCTTTAAAGAAAATTAAAATAACTGCTTTTATTAAAAGCTCTAAAACCACAGCTAGACAAAGTGTACAACAGTGACTGCAACAATTAGAAATCCCACATTTAAAAAGGTATATACACAGCTTATATCCTCTAATAAAGCATATGAAAACACAACATATAGAAGTACAGTGCTTAAAAATATCATTGTTATTTATTAGACAAATAACAAACTTGAATTCACCTTTTTAACCCCAAATTTGAGCCGGCACACTGGACTTCTCTGAGAAGTCAGACATTAATCGAGTAAAACGTTCAACCACTAAAACACATTTTTCTGTTCATGAATGCAAGGAAATAACTGTAATTTGTCACCTTAATCAAAAATTTATAATGTGCTTTATTGAACAACAACAATAATTTTTATTTCAAGATTAGAATACTTTAATTAAACAGCTTGCACACACTGGTGGATTAGCCATTGCAATAAACATTAAAAATGATTCTGGCAATTACCAAATTATCAATTTAGAGCAGTTGTGACATGACCCTTACACTGGGTGGTGGTCTAATAAATTTACTGGATCAGCACATTACATGATGATAGTGTAGTTGAGTGTTACAAAATGTGTGTTTGGTGGGGTGGGGTGGGGGGGGGGTGTCATGAAAAGAGTTTTCTGTTTATGCATTAAAATGACTTTAAAGGTGTTTATGCCATCTCTAAATATTGTTAGTGTCTTCTTTTCTTTTTTGGTAACACTTCATAATACAGCCCGCGACTAAGGCCGTAAATACCGTGTGTAATTTAAGCTGTGCGTAGTTTCTGGGAATAAAGCCATAAGTACCCTGTAATTATGTGCAAGAACAGGTTAAGCCACTACATAATACGACCCGCGGCCTGAAAACTACAGCGTAGGATCGCAGAAACATTGTTGGTTTTTCGGCTAAATTAACCTGAACTTATGCAGAATTTAAATTTACTTACAGGATACATTCCTGTAAAATACATGTACTTACATATAATTACAGGGTATGTACAGCCTTAGTCGCAGGCTGTATGATGAAGCGTTACCCTTTTTTTTAAAAAAAAAAAAATATTTTTATTATATTCAATCAACTTATAAATAATTCTTATAACAACCAAAAAGAAATATAAACTTATAACTTATTTTTGTTAAACTTGTTTTTTAAGAATAATATTTATCACTTGTAAATTGCACCATTATTGAAACATCATTACTGAATTACAGAAATATTTATAATCTTAACATGAAAACTGTATACATACTTCTGTTCACACTGCCTGTATTTAACTGTTGCAGTTACAAGCTACATGCAGATTCACGTTTCTAATATTAAAAGATGAAGTCATCAAATCTAGCAAAGAATGGCTAAATCAGGGGCTTCCAACCTTATTGGCTTGTGACTTTGTACAGAAAAATTAGAGTCTGGTTGGTTAGCAGTTTCACCAAAGACATGGATCCCCTCCAAACGTCTGATGCTTTTATTTGAATCATTGCTTTGGGATGCAAGGCCAAACTACTGGTCAGGAAATACACATATTTAAGAAATTTTAAAAAAAAATCTCCATCCATTCTCTTCCGCTTATCCTTTTCAGGGTCAAGCAGAGGCGTAGTAACTAAGTGGAATACACTGGAATGAGCTGGATGCATGCAATTGTGTAATACAGATTCATTAATAGTGTTAATTCCATAATTTTTTTTTTCATCGTCTATCTTGATCTTTAACAGCACCTCCTGCTAAAGTCTACTGATCTGTCTTCACCTTGACATACTACACCTTCACTTGGTGCCCGACTCTTGCCTGCGATCTGTCTGCAGGTTTAATGCAAACCGAGTTAAGCACCTCTGTAGTCAAAACACATGGGGTTTATTTGTGAAAAGTTGCTACTTACAGCTGACATCTCGACAACTCCCCCACAATTTATCCCAGTCTTTGTGTCAACTATTTCTGTATGCATCGTGTTACATTTAAAGTGGAAATAGACAATTTTTTTGCTCCAAGCTATCATTATAAACTAAATGTTGATAGCACAATGTCACAGCAAGTGAATAATGGCACAATTGTCATTTAGATTAGTTTTCCACGAGCCTCACTTTCATTATGAACTCTCCAGGGAAAATTAAAGAGCTATTGTGCAAACAAAACAGGAAAGACCTGAAAACGTGGATTGTGGATCAGTAACTGGGACTATGTACAAAATAAAATGCACGTGAGGACTTGATACAGGTCAAATGATGAGACATGTTAAGTAGGATCTATTTTAAACCTACACAGGATTCATGATCACTACTTCTGCAGCTTCATTTCCAAAGGGGAACCTTTAGGGTGAAGGCTGCTAAAGAAACATAGATATGTACATATACTGTAACACTGATATAAACCCTAATTCATATTTAATAGTTAGTATTTATTTTCTAGTAGTTTATGTCACAGAAGAACATTGGAAAAAATTGATAGAGGTGTTCCTGATCTAGAACAGGATGTGCTATCTTAGCTCAATATCTATTCAGTCCCAACATAGCTCAAATGTTCCAAGTCTTACAGTGAAGGATGCAGCCAGACATCTGTGGTCAGACCCATGTGCTTTGATCAACAGACAAATATTAAGAAAATTGTTTGAGAAGGCCTCTTGAGATATCAACTTAGACATTGTATTGTACAACAATGTAAGTCCAAAAATAAGTATACTGCAGTTATTCTTAACTGGAATTTGTCCTAAATTTGCACTGTTGTTTCACAGCAAGAAGGTCCTGGGTCCCATTCCACAAGCACAGCAGCAAATCTACAGCAGAAAGGCTGAAAAAGAAAAGAATAAAGGTGTTGTAAAGGCCCAGTCCAAGTCCAGACCTTAACCCGATTGAAATGCTGCGGTGGGACTTTAAGAAAACTGTGCATAAACAAACCTCAATGAACTGAAGCAACGTTATAAACAAGAGTGGGCCAAGAGGAGACAAAATCTGCCAACGCTAAAATCAATTCAGTATTGAACATCAATTTACACTCTAACTAATATAAACAGGTTTTAATATTTTTAATACTAATTAAAAAACACTGAAATCTCCAGACCCTCTGTTTTGGACTCCAATCTGTAGTCGAGTGAATCTTGTTTGTTTATTATCTGTATGTTTTTGTTCTTCAGTTCTCTAGCTAAAATCCTTGAAATATACCCCATAAATCATCTGTGGAGAGATCTGGTGATGACATTTCAGATGTTTTTCATCCAATCAGCTTAAAAAATATATTCTCGGAAGAATGGAATAAAGTACCCAGATTCAGGTGTGCAAGGCTTGTAGAGATTTACCCAAAAAGACTCAAAACTGTTGTTTCTTGTGCTTTTGGGTGAAGTTGAAGCCTTTAGTTCAAATATAATACAAAAACAAGTGTAGGTTTTAGGCATGTGTTTCTCTCCAGAAATAGCATGGCAATTCAGATCAGTGAGAGGGAGCTGAAGGATCGATATGTTCCAAGGCCAAACTCTGTTAGAAATAGACTGGGACTATGTGGGGTCTTGGAAGATGGGGCAGCCATCCTCTGGATGAATTTTACAGGTGGTGCGCCATATTTATCCAGAGGGCAGCTGCTTTAATACAAACAGGTTATGTTGCTATTTAGTACAGTTGAAGGAAAGAATCTACAGAATGCAGGAAACATCAGCCACCTCCTCTACATGGACGATATCAAGCTGTATGAATAAGACATCAATTCATTGATCCTCACCTCTAGGATGTACAGTAACACATTGGAATGTCATTCACACTGGAGAAGTGCAGTCGGATGGTAACAAAGAGAAGGAATATGGTCAGACCTGAGGGGATTGCACTACCGGAAGACAACATTGCAGACATTGAAGACAGCTATAAGTACCCTGGAATCCCACAGGCAAAAGGGAACCATGAAGAGGCCACTGGAAAAGCTGCAACTGCCAAGTACCTGCAGAGAATAAGTCCCGAGGAGTCAGCTGAATGGGAAGAACAAGATCCAGGCAATCAACACCTACACCCCATCAGTCGTCAGATACCCTACTAGGATAATAAGCTGGCCAGAGGAGGAGAAAGAAGCAACTGACATCAAAACAAGAAAGCTCCTTATGGAGGGTATCATCCCAAATCCAACGCCCTGAGACTGTACACTAAGGAGGCTGAGGATTAGTGAGTATCAGAACCACTATCCAGGATGAAACAACAAAGATCCATGAATACATCAGGAAGATTAACACAGCTGATCATGTGCTTAGTGAATACCTCAGGAAGCAGATGTTGAAAAATCCTACCAATGGCTGGACAAAGCTGGACTGACAGACAGCACGGAGGCACTAATCATGGCAGCACAGGAAAAAGCTCTGAGCACAAGACTGATAGAGGCTGGGGTCTACCATGCCAGGCAAGACCCCAGGTGTAGGTTGTGCAGAGATGCCCCTGAGATAATCCAGCACATAACAGCAGGGTGCAGGATGCTAGCAGGGAGGGCATACATGGAACACCATAACCAAATAGCCAGCATAGTATACAGAAACATCTATTCCAAGTATGGCCTGGAAGTCCTGAGGTCAAAATGGGATACGTCCCCAAAGGTGGTTAAGAATGACCAAGCTAAGGTCCCGTGGGACTTCCAGACATAGATGGACAAACTGGACATAGTAGTGGTGGACAAGTAGAGGAAAACGGCTGTAGTGCAATACCACACTGTAACAACATGAGAAGCCTGGAAATATCCAGGGCTGAGAGACGAGCTAGAGAGGATGTGGAAGGTGAAGGCAACAGTGGTCCACGTGATAATCAAAACACTGCCAGTTTGGCAAGGACCCCCAAACTGGGAGAATGGCTCCAGCAGATTCCAGGAATGACATCCGAGATCTCTGTCCAGAAGAGCGCAGATTGAAGGGGAGACTGCCCGCAAGGTAAGTGGGATTTATTTATTTATTGATTGATTTTTATATAAATACATTTTATTTAATTATTTATTTATTCATCAACATCATCCTTGCGTGTCTATCTTGTTTCAGTCTTGTTACTTTTCTTGTACCTTTGTTGGATACTGTAAATACACTATTGCGTATTTACTGAGTGTAACATAATTTATTCATTAAGTTCTTTAAAAATATTCATATAGATGTTGCATGAACTTAGAATTGGGGAAAAAAAAGGTTCTAAGAAATGTTCAGTGATGTTTGGAAAAAAAAAAACTCCAGCCATCAAGCAAAATAATTTTGCTGCATAAAATTATTTGTACTTTTAAGTGTAAATATTATATATATCTGTTTTAGTTGTTTGCAATACATTTAAAAAAATCCCCAAACTAATGAACCTATCCCCTTAACCTGTGTAACAAAAGCCCGATGATTTACCACTCTGTGAAAAAGAGCTCCAGTGTTGCCCAAAATCTATTAAACATCTGTAAACCTCCTATTTGCTGTGCATGGCATTTACTGTATTCAAAATATAGTGTTTTACTAATACTGTTAATAGTGCTCTGCTGCAGTGAAAAAGTCAGTTGGACACCAAATATTCGGCTGAAATTATTCCCCAAGAAAAGCACCACCCACTGAATTTGAGTAATATTTGCAATATTTTTTTTAAAGAAATGAACTGGCTGAATGACATAGACAGGGTGGGGAAGTCAGAATGTATTAATAGAGCTTGCAATTAGAAATATAAACACTATTTGCAGTGGATTTTTGCTGCAGATGTGATTTATTGAGGCAATTTTGGTTGTGAGTTCACTCTTGGGCTGGTTTCAGCATTAGTTCCAGGAGATACTGCAGTAAGAAGGCTCATGATATACGGACAATCTTGATTCACTTGTCATAGTTATTTCTGGGGGTGCAGGCAAAGCAACAAATCACGGACATTAATTGTTATTGTATTTATATTTTTCAAACTGCTGGGAGACTTAAACTCTCTCTGTTCCTCTCTCTCTTCTGTTTGTGTGTAGGGCATTTTTGAGATGCTAGTAGCATATGTTTGACTATGAATGGCCATTTTTAAGCACTGCTCAAAACTGCTAATTTAATAACAGATTTTATTTGGACTGGACGGATGGATTATATTTGCCAGTGTACACCCACATATAAATACTGTCCACCGTGCAGTGTATTGATCACTGGGCAGCTGACCTGGAGAGAAGAAATAATAATTTACCTTTATAGACCTTTCTGGAGTTTCCATTGCATGTTTAGTTTGCTTGCATACTGGTTTCTCTCCTGCAGTCCAAAGTCATGCTAGGGTAGCTAGTGATGCTTTAAGTGTGGATGTGAGGATGAATGCTTGTAGGTAGACTGATGACATGTCCAGGGTGTACCCCCTCACACAATGTCACCTGGGGTGAAAGGGGTTCAGAAAAAGGTCTCATATAGTGTAGAGCAAATATGGGAATTGTGCAATGCCAGTGACTACTTTAATGTCCACCTGGGCATTAATGATAGCCATTTTGTAGTTGTTAAACAAGTAACTGATCATCCACAGAGGAATGGTTTATTTGAAGACTTTCAGAAAGGATTCAGAATTCATCACAGTACAGAAACAACAGTAAAGGTACTAGTGAAGATTGCAAATCATCTTCTTATGGCCTCCAGCAGTGGACTGATCTATGTGCTTGTTCTGCTGGACCTAAGCAAAGGGCTAATAGGACCTCAGTAGACCTCAGCAGAGGTCTAGCAGGACAAGAGATTGGAGAATGACATAGGTATTACAAATACTGCACAGTGGTTTGAATCATATCCATTTAATAGACTCCAATTTGTTCATGTAAATGGGGAGTCTTCTTCACACACTAAGATTAATTATGGAGTTCCACAGGGTTCTGTGCTAGAACCAATTCTATTTACATTATACATGTTCCCTTTTAGGCAGTATTATTAGAAAGCATAGCGTACATTTTCATTGCAATGCAGATGATATCCAGCTTTATCTATCCATGAAGACAGATGACACACACACCAATTAGTTAAAATGCAGGAATGTCTTAAAGACATAAAGATCTGGATTATCGCTAATTTTCTACAGGATACTTACCCTGGTTAGCATTACTTTGGCCTCCAGTAACACTAGAGAATGTTTTTTGACCAGGATTTGTACTTCATTGCACATATTAAACAAAACAAATGCTTTCTTGCATTTGCGCAATATCTCTAAAATTAGAAACATCCTGTCTAAGAGTGATGGTGAAAAACTAGAAATAGAAATAGAAATAAAAAACTCAGTTGCGCAAATTGAATTGAACTGAAACGATGCCACATTGATTGTCCTTTACTGTGCAAACCTGTCTGTCCTAATGCCTTGAGATGACCGTAAGCGACTTGAAGTGAGTGGTTTTGTGATTTGGCTATATAAATAAAATTGAACTGAATAGTGAACGTATAGACTTTATCGGTGTTTGTCAAAAACTGCTAAATGTAACTATTGAATAAACAATGAGAGAACATTTCTTTTCACTAAAATACCACTGAACACTGAAACACTGCTCATTTGAAATGAGCTGTTTTGAAGTTGTTAACCTAGCTACAATTCTCACAATAGACATCAGCGAGATCTTAAGCAGTTTTATGCAAACTTTAACAAAGACAAGAAGATTTATTTTCACGGTTCATCTCTATTTTCTCTTTCTCACTACAGGAACTTACAGGTCCCTCTAACCTGGAGGTCCCCATAACCCTCGAAGTTGTAGGAACAGAGGGAGTCGGTTCTACTTAACTTTTTCTTTAGATTATACAGGGTAGGAAGGATTAAATGCACACTATGCCATTAAAAGGTGGAAAATAGGGTGACTTTGTGTCCCTCCTTATATGGGAACGGCTTGTGCCTTGTCACCTTGTCCCACATTTTGATTAGCTCTAGTATTGAAAAGCCAGTAAGACAAGAACCATATTGTTCATCTATTGATACATTGCTATAGAAAGCCCCTGATAATTGAGATAAAACAGCATTTGAAGTAACAGATAATAGTTTTAACAGTTACTGCAATAGAAAGACTATAAAAGCAATTTTTAAAAAAACTTTAGCTTCTGCTTCTGTTTACAATAAGTTGGGAAAATGCTTAATAAATACAGTATATTTAAATAATGTATATTTTATAACATGTCGCCAGTTGTCCCACACCAACATACTGTTTGCTTTACATTTAACTCACTGGGATCTGGTCTCCATAGAGACAGACCTTATCTTCTTTGCATCCCTGTCCAGTATTTTCAAAGTGTGGTTACTGGGTGGGCCGGGAAATTCAAAATAGTCTTCTTTGTTCATAGAATAGAATAGAATAGAACAGAATAGAATAGAATAGAATAGAATAGAATGCCTTTATTGTCATTATACAGGATGTACAATGAG
>JAVDPK010001244.1:286030-299114 GCA_034780415.1 Cichlasoma orientale | reverse complement strand
TAACAGTCACATTTCCGATACAGAACTTAATGTAGTCCAGTACCGTCCCTGTGAATGTTTCCAGGTCCTCATGTTCACCCTCTTCCTCTTAAATGTAACTGAGATCAATTTAACATAAATATTGGATTGTGACCATTTTCTCATACTTCCTAAATTCAGCTCCTGTGAAATAGCCTTTCTCTCATCTCAGCCCAATTTCAGCCCTCCTGCATGGATCTTTGTTTGCATGAACAAAGAGAAACGGTTCTTGAGATAGCGGTAAGATTCAGAAGAAAGTTGATTTCCTTATAAATAAGTCATATAAGTTTATACTTCTTTCTATTCCCTTTCGAGCATAAAATTGAGTTACTTATATACAGATGATTAATATACTGGATATTTTGTTTTGTTGAATGTCCATATATGCCAATTGTACTTTATTCTTTTCAGTGTTTGAAATAAACTTTTATAACTCACTTACTTATATAACTTATCTAATTTATATAATTATATCTGTCTAAGTCTGCACAAAATCAAATCCAGTGATTAAATTCAAGTCTCAACTCTGTATTTTAATCCCTGTTTGTCTTACTTTTCTTCGGTTACTCTCAAAATGGTCTGAATCATTTGTCTTACACCGATTTATTCTTTTGCTCCTTTTGAGCTAAGGGGGTGTTTATGAGAAACATGTCAGAATTCAGTAATCTCCAAACAAGAAGATGATTTATTATGAGCAACAACATTTTCCTCTGGGAAGTGCTTTGTTGTGTTTGTTGTTTTTATGTTTGCATATATCTCCCTTTAAATGTGACCCTGTAGCTACAACTCTAATATCAATCCTTGGTTTTTGCTTTGATAATTGGTCTTTGTCCTCCTTCCAGATGCAAATGCAGACAGCTTGTTACTCATTCAAGAGAGCAACATATTTTAAATTCTTTAAAGTAGCTAAAACAATTAAAAAAAAAAAGTGTCAAATCACAGAGCCCATTATCTAACTCTGGAGCCCACAACGTTCATATTTTTATGCTTTCAGTTTTCATACAAGCAGGAGTCGAACTTGCTTCTGTAGCTCGTATCCCTCTAAAATAATATGTCTGGTCACTTGGAAGAAAGCACTGCTTTTTTTCCCAAGTTAATGCCATAATATCAGTAGTTAGATGAAATTTTACAATGAATTCAGTATGAAAGTAAGCTTAAAAGTCTTGATGCACTAAATCAGCTCCTTATGTTTTCCAGTGCAGTTCAGTTCAAGGAAGTTCTATGAAAGTTGTCTTATAAATGAAACAATGCAATAGCCCTGCCTTTCATTTATCGCTGTCAAGTAAATATTCAGTCACAATTACTCACGACTTGCAAACTTGACTTACCTCCAAACTTTTATCACTTTTTCTTAGCCAATAGATTGCAGTATGTTTCAAAATGGACCAAATCAAGCTTGTCAGACAGCCCATGGCTGGACATAGTACAAGCACTCTGTGGAAAAAAAAAAATCTCAGATCTGCCTTTCATTACTGTAGCTCCAGCATCATAACTGCTTTAAAAGCCTTAACATTAACACCTCTCTGAGAGCCTGGTGGGAATTTAAAAAAAATAAAAAATAAAGAACAAAGAACAAAGAATCTAGAACATGTTTTTCAGGATAGAACCTTTCATTTCATTCCAAGAACTTATTTCAAAATATGCATATGCACTCTTACCAGCAGGACAATTTGTCTTGAACTGACTAAACTTTGAGTTGTGAACTCAAGTGCAGAACCCAAACAAGGAACCACGGAGAATGGATTTCACAAAAACACAAGTGTGACAGAAAAACAAGTTTTTTTTATTTACACATGGAAGGATTAATGCAGGGACTGAAAGGCACGGAGAATCGAGGAGTCACGTAGGTCTGGGTGGGGAGCGGTCTAAGAGGGGAGAGATGAGAGTTAGTCCATGAGATAACTTTTCAAAAGGTTAAGAGATTTTCCAAGCAGAAGCGTGAGGAGATTTCAATTGAATGTTTACTTGATGTTTTCCAACAGGGCATCCGGGAGGGGGGGTTTCGTGTCAACTGACCTGGTTCAAAGGATAGTCCTAAGAGGGTAAAGGTCGTCCTGTGACGTGATGAAGAGAAATGAAGGGTAGTGAGGAAGAGGAGTCCACTCTTGAACCCGATGGAGGAATGCATGCTGGGAGCACAAGGAAATACAATGTCAGTTCACGTGGGGAAAAGAGATTACAAAGAGCAACAAAACTGAGCCTGGTTATCACTCTGAAGAAGTAGCTGGCGGAGAGTGGGTGGTCAAGCTGGCCCATAAATTCAGCAGGTAATGTGGCTTGATGAAACACAGGTGCTCAGCCAGGGAGTGGAAATGCTACGGGCTCCACCCAAGGAGGTGGAAAAACCCCTCTGACTCTTTCTGGACTCAGAGGATTAAACATACAGGCCAGTGGCAGACTGACACAATTTACATATGTTTGCAATTTCTAAGCAAATGTACTGAACTCTACCTTTTGCAATGCTGCTTGTAATGGAAAAATACCTAAATGAACTTACTTAGCATATGCAGAATCATTGTTCGCTTGTACCTTGTACCATCATGTTTTGCAGAGATCAGCTTAAAGCATAGGTTGACCAAACATATATGTGCGTTTACCATGGGTACTGTGAAAGTTGTGTAAACAGTGTGTGCACCTGAGTTTATGCAGGTGCCCAAGTTGTCTTGCTATAAGAACTGTCTGTCTGTAGAGTTAAGTTGTCAGACTTCTGCTGCTGTTCGGCAGTAAGAACTCTGTCCCTGTTTGGCCAAACAGAATTAATAGTTTTGACTTGACCTACAAAACCTACTTAGAGCTGAAGAACAGCCAGGTGTGACACGACATTGTAGCTGGTCTGTTGCGAACACAAATCAGTTCTGCCCATGTAGTAAGTCAGTTCAAATGAAACATTTTGATTCAATATCTCATCCTTGTTTGTTAAGACATGTTCCTTAAATGTAGCAGTAGTGCATAATTTCACTCACTATAGCAAGCCTGCAAACCAAGCATCCAAATGACCGCGCTTGTAGTGGAGAGGTCGTCACTGTGGTCTGGATTATAATCCACACCCTCTGCACTGCTGCCTAGACGTGCAGCAGAACACTTTTGCTGACAGAGTGATTTAGTTTCACTGCCTCAAAGACAGATACAGAAACATTTTTATACCTCATGCAATAAATCAGCATAAGGGGTAAAGTGGGATTTGGCAGGTGGGTGAACCCTAAGATCAGGAGTAATGGTAATATGTCCCATTGTTATTTGCATTGTGAGCTCTGGTAGCTGTGGTTGTTTTCTTTGTGTACAGGCTGTGATCAGCTGACTGGTGTTATAGTTTCAAGCCTTAGGTTTGAATCCACCTTGGCCCGGGCCTTTCTGTCTTATAATTATCACGTGTTTATGAATTGTTTTATAAGTTATATGAATAGAGATGTGTTTATGTAAAGAGGAAACCGTTGTATGACTTCTCAGGAGATGTGAACTATTGAACCTGTTGGAGACTGGGACTAGTGAGCTGTAAACAACCTTTAAATTGTTCCTGTCTCCATGGCCTTTCCAGAGATAGGAATTTCAGTGATGTAAACATAACTTTTCAGTCCTGTGGAAAGTCACAAAGCCTGTTTTTTGTCTTTACCTTACTCTCAAGCTTGTCAGGTTCATGATATGTATTCTATTTGTATAAAGAGTGACTTGCTGAGACTTCCCAGTGTGTATTCGCTGATGCCTGAGCTGAGAGCAACTGCTCCTCTTTCTTGCAAGAATTAAACTATGAAAGCTGGTCGAGTGGGCCTGATTATTTGATAATTTAAGAAGTTTTCTGACACCTACCACCCACAGAAGGCATTGTAGGAGTCGGTGCAGTGTGACGGGCAGCAGCCAAGGTCGGAGACTCTGGTGGACCAATCCCCAGCTATCGAGGTTGGACACCTCTCTGGTGGGTAAGGAGCCTAAGCTAGTGCGTGAGGTTGAGTGATACCGGCTAGATACAGTCAGATTCATCTCAATGCACAACCTGGGCTCTGGAACCAGTCATTTGGAGAGAGGCTGGACTCTGTTCAAGCCTGGAGTTGCCCTCGGTGAGAGGCAGCAGACTGGGGTAGGTATCCTTGTATCCTCTCGGTTTGTCGTCTGTACGTTGGAGATTTCCCTGTGCCTTTGGGCCAAGGAATGGGTCCTGACTGTCGTTTGCGCTTATGCCCCAAATGACAGTTCAAAGTACCCAGCCTTCCTGGAGTCACTGAGTGGTTTGCTCAAGGGTGCTCCATCTGGTGACTCCATTGTCCTACTGGGAAACTTCAACACTCACGTGGGCAACAACAGTGAGACCTGGAGGGGCGTGATTGGGAGGAATGGCCTTCCTGATCTACACCCGAGTGGTGTTCTGTTATTTAACTTCTGTGCAGACCAAAGTTTGTCCATAACAAACACCATGTTCGAACATAAGGATGTCCATAAGTACACCAGGACACCCTAGGCTGCAGGTCAGTGATTGATTTTGTAATTGATCTGCGGCCATATGTTCTAGACACTCGGGTGAAGAGAGGAGCTGAGCTATCAACTAATCAGCACCTGGTGGTGAGTTGAATCAGGTGGTGGGAAGGATGCTGGACAGATCTGGTCCACCCAAACATATAGTTAGGGTGTGCTGGAAATGCCTGGCAGAGGCCCCAGTCCACAAGATCTTCAACTCCCGCCTCCAACAGAACTTTGACAGCATTCCAAGGGAGGATGTGGACACTGAGTCTGAATGGACCATGTTCTGCACCTCCACTAGTGAGGCTACTGCATGCGGCTGCGGCTGTAATGTGGTGGTAAGTCGTGGTAATCCCTGAACCAGATGGTGGATACCAGAAGTGAAGGGTGCCATCAAGCTGAAGAAGGAGTCCTATTGGGCTTGGTTAGCCTGATGGGTACGGGCAGGCCAAGCAGAACACGGCTCCGGCAGTGGCTGAAACAAAAACTCAGGTGTGGGAGGAGTTTTGAGAGGCCATTTCAGACTGCCTCGAAAAGATTCTGGCAAACTATCGGGCGAGTCAGGACGGGAAAGTGGTACTCTACTCACACAGTTTATAGTGTGGCTGGGGTGCTGCTGACTTCAACTGAGGATATAGTTGGACAGTGGAAGGAATAGTTCGAGGACCTCCTTAAAGGCATTCAACCGAGTACCTCGTGGTATCGTATGGGGGTACTGTGGAAGTATCGGGTGCCTGGCCCATTGTTATGGGCCATGCAGTCCCAGCAAGAGCTTGGACTGCATTGCAATAAGTCAGGCTCATTTCTGATGGATGTTGGACTCTGCCAGTACTGCCTTTTGTCACCAATTCTATTCATAATTGTTATGGACAGAATTTCTAGGCATAGCCAAGTGGCAGAGTGCTTCCACCGTGGTGGCCTCAGACTCTCATCTCTGCTTTTTGTGGATGATGTGTTCCTGTTGGCTTCATCAGGTCATGACCTCGGGAGTAGTTCTCATCCAAGTTTGAAGCAGCAGGTTTGAGAAATAGTACATCCAAATCTGAGGCCATGTCCTCAGCTAGAACCCACTCTGGGTCAGGGATGAGTTGCTGCCCCAAGTGGAGGAGATTAAGTATTTAGGGGTCTTGTTCATGAGGGAGGGAAGAGAGGAGCAGGAGATTGGCTGAGGGATTGGGGCTGTGATTCCAGTGATACAGATGCTTGACTGGTCTGTCGTGGTGAATAG
The DNA here is from genome assembly GCA_034780415.1 of Cichlasoma orientale. Lineage (NCBI taxonomy): Eukaryota > Metazoa > Chordata > Actinopteri > Cichliformes > Cichlidae > Cichlasoma > Cichlasoma orientale. The sequence goes on along the minus strand of JAVDPK010001244.1, from coordinate 293,419 downwards.
AGAGCTGTGCCTAAAAGTGAAGGTATCGATTTAGGTCAATCTACATTCCTACATGTGTACACATGTAGATGTGTTCAGCCTATCCACATTTCTTTTAAGAAAGAAAAAAAAAACAGGTGCCTCAGAGGAAGAGTTGCCATACTTTTTGGGGACCTTGTTTTGGTTTAGAAATGTCACATTATCCCACTGAGTGGGAGTGACAAAAAGTGAAGCCCAAATGTAAGTGAAGGAGAGTGTAATGGAGATTTTTTTTTTCCCCTGTGGACATGCTGATGGATTTTAGGATTCACAATGATGCTTCGGTTAGAAACTTACTTATGTTTGTAGTGTGATGTGCATGCAGTAACCTGTTATGCTGTAAACTGTTTGGATAATTAGACTATTTTATTGCACAAAACAGAGCTGATCGCATCTTGTGGATCTTGCTGTGCCAGCAGATCTGTTAGCAGCAACCAAACAACCAAGTGACTCCATGTTCAATACTGGCACAAGGCAACACATGCTCCAAAACCCTCAACTTCAAACACTTGGCAGCACCCAACCCATGTAGCTAATATTTAAACAAGATAAAAAAGATAAAAAGAGATATTGAGTACCATGGGCGGGGACCTGGGTTCTTTGACTTATTGGCTTGCCGTACTAACCTGTATTGTAATGAAATAACAGTTCCTACCATACAACACATAGGAGATGACAAAATGTCTAAGATGATTGAAATAAAGATTGGTGCCTCCACTTAGTAGAAAACAACCCACTGGCTTTTAATATCACTAAGAAATGTTTTGTTATGCACAAATGAAACATCTTTCTATGAGTCAAACGGGTTAACTACTGTAGGAAAAAATCTTACATAAAAGATAAAGACACACACACACCACTTATAACCCAAAAAAATACCATCTTTAGTTAACAGAAATTGATATTTTCAATCTTTAAAGTTTCAAGTAAACAAAATAAAAGTACAAATTACGTATGAATTGTAACTGTCTCTTCAGAGCACCTTTAAACAATCCAAAATTACTTATGGAAACAATATTTCTAAAAATTCACACACACGCTCACTCATCCTGCAACACCATATCACAGTCCTTTAAAATAAATTGAGATAAAAGGTTGCAGGCCTGTGTCGATGCTTGTGTGCATTGTGGTCTGAAACTTGGTGACCCTTTCACTTGCCAAACAAGCAGAAACAAAAAAAAAGAAGAATAAGCACATGTAAGGAGTTACTCACAACCTCTTGAGCAGTCAATTGTCAAAGCTGGGTAGTGTTCAATTGCTGGCAACAATGAGGGGACCCCACGAGAGATGGCTGACATCTGGGTTTCTCTATGCTCCGCCAAGAAACAAAAAAGTCCAAGGATAGCCTCCTGGTCCTATACGTTATCTCCTAGTCCGCTTACTTTATCAGCACTTCAATTCATACAAATGATCCCTCCATCCATTTTCATCCGATTATCCTCTTCAGGGTCATTGGGAGGACTGGAGCCTATCCCAGCTGTCATAGGTCAAGAGGCATGGTACACCCTGTACAGGTCGCAAGCCTGTCGCAGGGCCAACACAGAGAGACAGACAACCATTCACACCTATGGGCACACCAATCACCAATTAACCTAAACCCAGTAACTGCATGTCTTTGGACTGTGGGAGGAGTACCCAGAGAAAAACCACGCAGACACGGGGAGAACATGCAAACTTCACACAGAAAGGCCCGGCCAAGGTGGATTCAAACCCAGACCTTCTAACTGTGAGGCAACAGTGCTAACATCACGCCACATATGTTCCTATATTCATTAAAAATAATAATAATAATAAAATAAAATCAACAACAAAAATGCCTTCTGAAAAGTAGATTGTGCATAGATAAACTCGTTGCTCTCATTTAACATTTTATTATTTCCTGTGCTCATTATATCTATAATGAGCACAATAATTGAGGTGTTTACATAACAACCATCAACATAAGTGCTGGACTTGCACATCACATCATTAAAAGTAGTATAAATTTGAAAGGAAAATGTATATATCAAATGATAATATATTACTTAGGATACAATATTAATTTTATTTTACTTTACGAGAGCATCTGGCCCTTACAGAGAAAAATTCCAGCCCTTGGACAAATGTCGTTGATGACCCCTGATCTACATCTCGTGCGCCTGCCCATCCCGCCCCCGCAATCCCTTGATTGGTCAGAAATTTCACCAACAACCAATACAAAGTCCAATACCAATAAAAGTCAAGACTGACAGTCTGACTTTAGGTAGTACACTTTAAAATATTTTAAAGTGCATAGAAACACATTGCATAAAGCGTTATTAACAAATAAATATTTTTGTCAGCTGTTGTTTTAACATGACTCACTTATGAACTTTATTAAAAAACTGTAAATGAACTAGTAGTTATTTAAACGTTTTAAAACTATTTATCCATGGCCATAGTCATTTACACTCTGGGCTACAAGTTATCTCTCAAAACCAGCTTCACAGACTGTTAACTCTGATCGGTTTTAGAGCAGGACTCTGTAGTGTAAATTAGTCGTTATACATATAGTTTTTCATGTCCACTTTAAGCCTATACTAAGTTGGCAAAACGGACAGCTGGCCACCTGTTATACAGCGATCGCTCACCTGTCACGGAGGTTATGTTCCAGAGACCCTCGCAATAGGTGAAAATCCGCGAAGTAGCGGCGTTATATTTATTTTATTATTTATACATATTTTTATGCTTTATAAACCTTTCCCACTCTCTTACTACAGCCTGGATGATGAAGATGATGAATTATGTAGCTGTGCAGTACTGATGGCGATGAAGGTGCTGCAGCATCTTCGCCCTCGGCCGTAACTTCTATTTCCGCTACAGGTGTAGGCGTAACTTATCTCTTCGTCACAGTGATGAATATAGTTATGGGGTATTACAGAAATATATATATATAGCGCAAAATCCCGCATTATAGTGAAAATTCCGCGAAACAGAATTAGATTAAAAAAAAAAAAAAAAATCCGCGATACAATGAAGCCGCAATAAGTGAACCGTGTTATAGCGAGGAACCACTCTACTTCTTTGTAGTCCGCGTTATGGCCCCCGGTCGGCTTGGGCGTGTGCGTAGTCGTTTCCTTGTGATGTAAATTCTCTGCGGACCGCACGGTCACAAAAAGGAGTCAAGTGTGATCCCTTAGTGCAGCGAAAGAAACAGACCTACGTGATGCGCAGAGCAAATTCGTTCACCTCTTACTTCCCGTTTTTCCACGTTCCCCGTGTTCTTATTTCCGAGAAAGAGGCGCACCTGTAACTAAACTGGTCCACACAACAAAAGGAGGAACTCGCTGACTACACTTGAGTGAGTTGATGATAAATTTTCTTTCAATGGACTATGAAAACTGATATTAACGGGCTAATAAGGATTACTCTGATCTCTGTTTTACTTACGCCGCTTGCTGTTGTCCCACACTCGTTTAAATATATTCGTTAACTAGGAAAATAAGTGAGTAGTTATTTCCATAATACGAAATCTGCATTCATGGATCCTTTAATACGTATAGCTGTTCAACTGCGCTTTGAGTCAAATATCTAATAAGACAATCACATGGCAGAAACTCGATGCTTTTGTATTTGTACATGTAGACTTGCTGAAATTCTTCACAGATAAAACAATAGAGCAATGCTGGCTGGAAATTGATATTCCCATAAATGCTTAAGTGACTGTATTTCATTCACTCTCAGTGCTGCCTTTTATTTCTAACATGGCAGCTGCACATTAGACCTCTGCTACTTGAAATTTAATACATTTGAATTTTTATGGGCCATTAAGTCTGTTCAGGTCTGATACCGCCCTTTGGCCTAAAACAGGAAATGTGGAACTCACTGTAGCAAGTCCTGCCACTCTGGGGCCATCTTGGTAATCTCTCCTTGTGGTCATTTGGGAAGTTATTATGAAGCCACTATCTAAATGAATGAGCCTGGGACACAAATACTCCATGTTTAGAATCATTAAGTCAAATCAGATTTTTTTTTTCCTTTTAAATCTTTAAATGACCAGTGACTTCTCCCTCTAAAGCTTCTTTGCCTGCAATTTATACTTCCACTAAGTTTTCACTAAGTTACATCTCCTTCATGCAAAACAAGGCACGAGCACAGGCAAATGTGCAACTAATGCAATAAAACATTTATCAGAAACTCTGCCTTGGCAGGGTTTCATTGGTGGGGAAATGGGTCCCAGCAATCCACGGGACAGTTTTCACCACCCACTGGAGTGCTTTTTGATTAGCCGCAGTGCAGTTGTCATATCATACTGACATGCAGTTGGTGAGAATGCTCTAGATAGAAGTTCACTAGTATCCTGAGGCACAGGTGAGCTTCTTTAAGACCTTTTTAACCAGGGTAGATGATCAGCCAGGATTCAACTATTACATTAGATAAAGTTGGCGTTTGAGTCTTGACACCTGTCCAGAATATTTCAGTAAAGTCATCAACGTGGTTGCCTAAGTGAGACATGAAGTGATTGAGAACAGGGTTTTCTGACATTCACACACCTTACAGCAAAGGAGTATCTAAGAAGTGCTTGCTTTTCTTGTTCTCTGTAATTGTGATTCTGCATTCCTCCTCAGGTTGGGAATTGGTTTCATCTGTGCTGGCTATATGGATATATCAAAAGACCTCAAAAAGAAGTTGGTTATCACCTTCATTGTTGCATTATTCTTCATTCTTTTATTAATCGTAAGAACACCAAACACATACAAGTCCATCCCAAAACCACACAATCCAGTGGATTGTCCCTTGACCATATCCAAGCAGACCATCACCCCGCTCAAAAATACCAAGCATTTACTGGTGTCAGCCTACATGGACCAGAGAGTGAAAGATTTGGATATACGAATTATTGGCATATTTAGGAGAGACTCCATCCAACCCCTTCACTGCTTTTTCTGCTGTGGGGATTATTTAAGTAAAACAACTCCAGCACAAGTTTTACAGCATTCCGATAACTTTGGTTTTCCTTTCGTTACTACGGATATCATGTGTCAGATTCCTCAGAACTGCGATGCTACACATGTCACGCTCTTGACAAAACCAGACAAAGAGAGTGCATCTGACTATACCTGGCTCCCTATAAGAAACCAGAAGACAGATGGACAAGATAAAGAAAAGTTTCAGTTTGACTTCACGGTCTGCATCTCCAACCTGTTTGGCAACTATAACAATGTACTTCAGTTTGCACAGACTCTGGAGATGTACAGGTGAGTACAGCAACATCACCACAAGCTACAACAATGGGTCACTCAAAACACCTCGCCCTAACCTTAAGCCCACCAGTATCTAAACCGTCCATAAAGACCCAAACTGCTTGCATCGGTCTCTGTAAACTTCCTTTATAGTGCTGTGTAAATGTTCTCATTTTGTTGCATGCATACTTGAACTAAGGAATGACAAATCATTCGGGAAAAGTTTGCCGCTAAACTTAACTGACCTTTCTATCAGAAATTTGTTAACTTCTCTGTGTGATGTGAATTTATTTATTGTGCTATAAATACAGTAAATCACAAAAGCAGAAGCGAACTAATGAAATATAAGAAATTGAAGCTTTTAATCTTTGCTCCAGGTTGCTGGGTGTGAACCGAGTGGTGATCTATAACACGAGCTGTGGTCCAGAGCTTGACCACCTGTTGCAGAGTTACAGCCAGGAGGGCTTTGTGGAAATGGTTGCTTGGCCCATTGACAAGCATCTGAATCCATCTCATGGCTGGCAATTCTCACAGCACGGAGGGGATGTGCACTACTTTGGCCAGCTGACCACACTTAATGAGTGCATTTACAGATCAATGGAGCGTTCACGCTACGTCCTGTTGAATGACATTGATGAGATTATAATGCCGTACCAACACAACAGCCTGATGTCTCTGATAAGCACACTTCAACAGCAGCATCCAAATGTAACATTTTATTCAAAACATTTTTTATGTATATTCAAATGTCTTTCTAATTTCCCGCACCATTCAAATCTAAACTGTTCTTCTGCAGACAGGAGTGTTTCTCATTGAGAACCACACCTATCCCAGGAAGCCTTTTAACCAAAGTAAATGGGGCCCCCTGCCTCGATGGAAAGGCGTCCCAGGCTTTGATATTATGGAGCACATCTACAGGGAGGAGCCTGACAGAACTATTTACCATCCACATAAGTTAATAGTTCAGCCAAGGTAGGTTGAAAATGGGAGAAACAGTTGAGTATTAGGTACTAGCATTCATTTGACTCTAAGACATTGTGTGATTATTTTATTTATTAAACCTTGAGATTAGCATCTTTTTCGAGGTAGACCTGGTCAAGAAGGCACACCATTACAATGTTGCAAGTTAAAAACAACTATAACACAAACAGAATGAAACAAGTAGAACCAAAAGTTATACTCTTCCATTACAGAAATCTTTAGGGGAGTTCTAAACTCGCCAAGAGAGACAAACACATTCAGCTTTAATGTGATCTGAAGGTTGTTCCATGACCAATGTGCAAAATTAGAGAACCCTGTTCTTCCAAGTCCAGAGAAAATCTTGGGTACTCTGAAGAGAAGCCAACTAGAGGACTGCAAATCATAGCAGCAATTTGAAAGTATTAAGAGTTTACACATGTAAGAAGGAAATTTACCCCAAATAGCTTTGTAAATAAAAATATACCAATATAGTTGTCTTCTTAAACTTAATTTGGTTTCTTGGCCTTCGTTATAAAGTACATAGTGATGTGTACTGGGTGTGAGGACCCTTGAGCGGCAAGGTTTTGATCATTACAGGCAGAGACTTGAGTTACTAAAGTCCACATTTTGTAATTTTTATTCATCAAGGCTCAGTTTACAACATTTGACTCAGCTGCCTTGTGACACAGGTGTGCCCCATTCCAGCGTCACAGACAAAAAACAGAGGAGCCGACTGGGTAATTAGTAGCCCTTTTATACAAAGCTGCTGATGAGCCACACTTTGCTAGAAATCCGGCAGGAGTATTCACACACTTTTCAAAAAACAATTAAAACACGCAACCAGTTATATGTTATCATTTATAATTAAAACAATCACCAAGTAATATCCATAAACCACATATCTACACTAAAGCTTCATGGTACTTCATTTGCTCTACTGCGCCATCAAGTGGAATGGAAACCATGGAAATGTGAATGGAAACCAGGCAAAGTGATTATAATCACACCGTGGCTTTGGTGTGTGAAGCTTTGAATTGAACAAATGTTTGCGATACCAATGGTGTCTCTTTATGATACAATCTTGGGGTCAAAAGGGAAAGTGGAAACAAATTGGGGGGAGATTTGTGATATGAATCAGTGTTAATTTTGACAGCAAATTTTGATTTAGTTTTAGTCATAGTCTTTTGACGAAAATTAAATTTAGTTTTAG
>JAVDPK010001244.1:265475-278398 GCA_034780415.1 Cichlasoma orientale | reverse complement strand
TTTGGCACAATAGTGCACTCAGATCACTATTCTGCTTGCAAATATTGCCAGACATGACAGGCTTTAAAAAAAAAAAACAAAAAAAAAAAACTTGTAACCGTTACTAGTGGAAACGCCGTCAAGCCGCCGCGACTCGACGCGACCTCTGCGCACTATGCGCTTCAGCATCCGCTGACCCCACGCTGTCATTTTTTCTTAGTGGCCGAGTTGCTGTCATTCCCAACTTCCACTTTGTTGTAATACCACTAACAGCTGACTAACAGGAAATTTCACGACTGCACAGGTGGCATCCCATCACGGTACCATGCGGGAATTCACCGAGCTCCTGAGAGCAACACATTCTTTCACAAATGTTTGTGTTTGTTTGTTTCTGACACACATTAGGACTGTCCTTGTTAGGATTCCAGTCAAAGAGAATACATACTCCCTGTTATGGGGTCCAAACAATAAACTCATTGTCAGTGAGGGCATCAGATAAAAAGTAAATACATTTGCAGTGTGTCAGAGAACTGGAATGCAGCCTAGGTTTAAAATCCAAAGACTACACAAAATTTGAAAGTGTGAATGTTACTTTATGTCTCAGGTCATGATGCATGACACAGTCCTACCTTTATGAAGGCTGCTCTGAGAGTCTGAGCTGCTGATAGGTTGATCCTCTCCAGCTAAAGAAGGGGGAGAAAAAAAAGAAAAAAGTCAACGCCAAATCTGGACATGCTGGGGCCATCACTGGTTATGTGCGCACATTTTTTCACCTTGAATAAAGATTTCAGGTTTACATAAAATTTGATTTTAATACAGTCTGGTGTTTGCATTCACAAAGCTATTCAAATGTGAAAAGCATAAAATGAGTATGATTATTCATGCATCTGTCCCTCTTTGGTAAGTGTTTGATCAGTTCACTGTAGGTGGATATCTATCATCTGCTCAGCAGAGTGGCTCTTCCATCTTTAATTCTTTAAATGGTTAGCGTATAAACAAACTCATTCCAGAAGACCAGGAAGCTACCATTTTTGGAAAGAACAGAAGCACATGTCCCAACAAATGCACATCAAGATGAAGAAGAAAAAAAAACATAGTCCAAAAGTAATCAAATTTAATCATTTACAAAGTACAATTTTTATTCTGATATATTTATGAAAAGGTTTAGACCACCTCTTTGACATGGACTGAAGTTTTGATCAGTTTGAGCCTGTTTGAGGCGTTTGTATGGACCGTATTTAAAATGTTTGGGCTTTAAGCTAAATGTAATCAGAATGTTGGGCTCTATGTAAACATAGCCAGTTTGTAGGGTGGGCAATATGGGAAAAAAATGTTTCCGTATTGGTTGATATTGATATCAATCAAGTCACCATTTCTGTTAAGCCTAAAGGTTCCTTTTTATTCTGGTGGCGGGGAGGGGTGGGGGGTTCCCCCCTTGTTGGCGAAGTGACAGTTTGAGAAACACTGACCCAACCTAACACTGCTCTAACCCTATTGCTACGACTGTTTTGGTGCAGCATTCTTCTCATTGTCACTGGCCTTTCATGTTATCTGTCAAAACATGGATGGAATGAGTTCTACATTTATATTGCTCACATCTCATATTTCTATCAAGGAAAGGCCATTTCATGATAATGATCTTGATTTTAGCACCCAGCCCTACCATTGTGTCATCTAACATCCGACAGATAGATAGATAGCCTCAGATAGATATTGCGGGTTTAAAATGCAGCACTGTGCCAAGTTTGACTGAGAAAATAACACAGAGACTGGTCTCCATTTGAGAAATTCCAGTTCAGCACATAATCACTATCCTTTCACAGACACTTAGTCTAGCTTATCAAAGAAATACATTTTAATCAGTCTAAAAACATGTAAATGACAAGGCATATACAGTGCTTTGTAAAAGTATTTGCCCCATTCCTGAATTTCTACTTATTCATCCATCCATCCTCTTCCGCTTATCCTGTTCAGGGTTGCGGGGGGGCTGGAGCCTATCCCAGCTGACATAGGGCGAGAGGCAGGGTACACCCTGTACAGGTCGCCAGCCTGTCGCAGGGCCAACACAGAGAGACAGACAACCATCCACACTCACATTCACACCTATGGGCAATTTAGGGTGACCAAATGAATCTAACCCCACTAACTGCATGTCTTTGGACTGTGGGAGGAAACCAGAGTACCTGAAGGAAACCCACACAGACACGGGGAGACCATGCAAACTCCACACACTTTATTTAGCACATTTGTCACACTTGCATGTTTCAGATTTTTTTTTTTTTAATATTAGACAAAGATAACTCGAGTAAATCCAAAATGCAGTTTTTAAATGATGATTTCATTAATTACTTGAAAAGGTTATCCAAACCTACCTGGCTCTATGTGAAAAAACAACTGCCCCCTAAACCTAATAACTGCTTGTGCCACCCTTGGCAGCAAGAACTGCGAAGTGTATGTGATAACTGGCAGTGAGTCTTTTACGTCGCTGTGGAGGAATTTTGGACCACTCTTCTTTGGAGAATTATTTTAATTCAGCCACATTGGAGGGTTTGAGCACAAATGGCCTTTTAAGGTCATGCCAAAGCATCTCAATCAGATTTATATCCAGACATTGATTAGGCCACTCCAAAACCTTTTTTTTTTTGTTTTTTTTTTTTGGAGCCATTCAGAGGTGGATGTGCTGGTGTGTTTGGGATCACTGTCCTACTGCATAACCCAAGTGCGCTTGACCTTCAGGGAATGAACTGATGGTCAGACATCCTCCTTCAGGATTTTCTGGTAGAGAACAGAATCCACCATTCGATCAGTTACAGCAAGCTGTCCAGGTACAGCAGTAAAGCAGCCCCAGACCACCACACTACCACCTTTGACTGTTGCTATGATGTTCTTTTCATGAAATGCTGTTAGTTTTACGTCAGATACAATGAGACACAAACCTTCCAAAAAAGTTCAGCTTTTGTCTCATCAGTCCACAAAATATTTTCCCCAAAGTCTTGGGGATCGTCAAGATGTTTGTTGGCAAATGTGAGTCAAGCCTTTGTGTTCTTTTTGGTCAGCAGTGGTTTTCTCCTTGGGTCTCTCACGTGGATGTCATTTTTGCCCAGTCTGTTTCTTATCGTTGAATCATGAACACTGACCTTAACTGAGGTAATTGAGGCCTGCAGTTCCTCAGTTGTTGTTCTCGGTTCTTTTGTGACCTCCTGGATGAGTCACTGATGTGCTCTTGGAGTAATTTTGGTAGGCTGGCCACTCCTGGGAAGGCTCGCCACTGTTCCAAGTTCTCCATTTGTGGATAATGGCTCTCACCACGGTTCACTGGAATCCCAAAGCCTTAGAAATGGCTTTGTAACCCTTTCCAGACTGATAGATGTCAGTGACTTTTTTTCTCAGCTGTTTCTTTGCTTTTTGAGACCCTTTAGTCTGCTTCACTTTGTTAGGCAGGTTCTATTTAAGTGATTTCTTGATTCAGACAGGTCTGGCAGGCCTGGGTGTGACTAGTGAAATTAAACTCGACTTTCCAAAAAAAGTGGTTAATCACAGTGATTTCATGATTTAAGAAGGTGGGCAATTACTTTTTCACAAAGAGCCATGCAGGTTTGGACAGCTTTTTTCCCCTTAATAAATTAGATCATCATTTAAAAACTACATTTTGTTTTTGCTCAGGTTATCTTTCTCTGTTATTAAAATTTGTTTGATAATGTGAAACATCCAAGGGTGACAGATATGCAAAAAAGAAAAAAAAAAATCAGGAAGGGGGCAAATACTTTTTCACAGCACTGTATTTGCGTTTTTGTTTCTGCTATATTAACTCATATTATTACAATCAGTTGATACATGGATAAACTGCTAAAATCAGTGGGTCTCTGCATTTTCATACAAACATGCTAATGTTTGCCTGGAAGTGCCCACTTCATGTTTCTTTTTTTAGTTGTGTCACACAAAAGCTTTTTTCACCAACATTCACCATTTTACCTCATTGAAAACTGGATACATCACAGCATACAGCGTCATGGATACCATGGAGTTTGTCTCCGCTTCATTCTTCATCTCCTCCATTGTCATCCTCCAGGGAGGAGCAGCTCTGGTTGAAACAGTGAGGAAAAAACTGCAGCTCACATACACTCACACATACACTCAGCCAGTCACACTCACACACACGCTGAAAACCACCCAAGAACCTGGAGGGGGAAAAAAGAGAGACAGTAAAACAGTGTTAATGAAGCAGCTAGGTTCTTTGGTCATTGAAAAACACCAGGTTTATAAAATAAATCTACGGTCAACACTCTGAGAAACTATAGCATACAAAATGTGTATGATACCATCCTTATAACCTCTATTTGTATTTGGCATTAATGTACTGCAATTTCGAGTTCGTTAACGGCTGACATATATTCTGCAATGCTTCCCAATACTGTTTAACTAGGCTATGCTATAAAGGTCAGCCGGAAAGAAAACACTGAACTTTTGTGAGCCTGGATAAGGGGAGATGACAGTAAACCTTCAATAACCAAACAGCAGCGTAAATACATGACTCTTACTACACAGAAGAATTACCAAGAGCTTGTTATTAGCAAGACGCCACCCCCTTTCCCTAATTGTTTTGACTTACTCATATAAGAATATGTAAAAGGCCAAAATACATGACTGACATTTAAATAATAAAAAAAAAAAGTTTAGAGATGTGGCTTAGACATTAGCGTCCTAAATAGCATTTGGGGTAGTGGGATAGGCTGGCGAAATACTTGCCGCGTTCATTACCTGTTCAAAAAAAGACTTAAAATGTTTTCAAATACATAAAGTAGACTAACATTACCTTTTTTTTCAACCAAACGATGATGGCTGGCTAACCGGCAGGCTAAACCCACTTCAGCAGGTTACTGGATATATACAGGTATTAGATACTCGGCTAACTGGACGTGGCTAGCCAAGCAGATGTTAACTAGACGTCAAACTGTGTTCGCTATTTTATTTAAAACTGTTGAAATCAAGAGCCAGAACAACAAATGGATGGATACAGCGTTACATTTATCGTGATCTACCCGTAAAGATATCCACTTGAGGCCTATGGCCGAGCATAGCGATGGTGGCGAACTGCTAGCAGTGAAGAGCGGTGCTTCCGTGCTAGCTCCAGTGAATTGTAGATTTATACTTTTTGAAGCGCTGAAACACGCCAACGAGCTGCTTTAGGACAGACGCGTAAGTTACAGAATGTGTCAAAAATGTGTGCAGGTATCTACCTTTCGTCTGACTTCTTTAATGGGTCGGTTACACCGTCGATAGCCTTTTTAGCTGCTGTGTTTTCTCTACAACTTAAGGCGGAAGTTTTTTAGGACTGGCCCGAACGACATCTTCCGGACCGTTGCTACGTAAACACACACCGTCCAATCAAAGAGCGGATAAATTAAGCGACTCTGACGTCATTTAGATGGTTACATTAAACGCGTAGTAGCGTTCTGAGTTACTTTGCGGAAGTTTTGTCTTCCCATGATGAAAATGGCACACGGGCGTTTCTGTAGTTCAGATTCGGTAAATTCACTGGGGAATCCAGACTTCCGAGGACCGGAGGAGGCAGCGCGTACTTAATGACATCACAGCCCAGCTCGGCTCCTGTGTGTCCTTCCAGTGCCCTTAATTTCACTTTGTTTAATATTTACAATGAATATTGCACATAATAAAAATATATTACTTAAAAAAAATTAAGATGATAGTGAGACCTACTGTGATGTATGGTTTGGAGACAGTGGCACTAACAAAAAGAGAAGGAGGTGGAGCTGGAGGTGGAGGTGGATTGGGAGTGAACAGGATGGACAGGATTAGAAATGCGTACATCAGAGACAGCTCAGGCTGAGCTGTTTCAAGACAAAGTTAGAGAGGCAAGCTGCAATGGTTTCTGCACTGATTTGTTCATTAATTTATATGAGCATTATGTAGAAGGTGGTAAAAAAAAACAGCTGTACAGCACTTTATTGAAATAAATACTACTGATTAATCAACAGACATAACATTTCAGTAACATACATTCACAATATACACTATAATGTAAATCTAGTGGTATCAATCGCTATTATAATCTTTGATATCTGTATATAGTGTTTTTGATGTACATGTGTGTATATGTATATGTGTATTGTTGATATCTATTTTATGTATATAGTGTTTTTTTCTTCTCTTCTCTATTTTTATTTTATTTATTTTAATTTGTCTTATTTTATTCATCTTAATATTCTTCTCTGTATGGAGCTGCTGTGATGCACAAATTTCCCCACTGTGGGATCAATAAAGTTTTATCTTATCTTATCTTATCTTAAATAAACTTAATTGTATGTTATAATTAAAGCACATCATTGGGGTAAATCTAATCTCTATTTCTAAGCACAACTTTGTGAGTTTGAATGTGTGCAATGCTGAAGGAGCAAAAGCAGGTTGTTTTCCTAGCTGTCAGTCCCAGATTCCCTGCATTTATTCTATTTATGAAATATTTACACCAATTACAATGAGACCTCATCAAGTATTTACAGCAAACCTGTACATATCTCAGACTACTAGGAGTTGCAATGCTAAATGAACAAGTATAGTATTACTGAATCATTGTTTTTGAAACATAAATAATGGAGTTATTTATGGTTAGTTGCATATTTTATAATAAAAACTGAAGAAGAATGAAGAAAAGTATTCTGAATAAAATGTCAAGGAAAGGCCTTATATAAAACAGCATTAAACCTTGATTCTTAGGAATAGTTCCGAGGCCTCCAGACCCCCTACGGCTTAAGTGTGCTTCAGAGGATAGTACTATGTGTTTACACTGTAGAACATCTAATATAGAATGAATTCAACACTTTTGCTACAATCATGTGAAAAAGTAAGCAGATGGAGAAGATGTTTTAGATATATTTAGATAAGAATGAGCACTATTTCCTTATTAAAATAGTGCTTACTGACAAAATTGATATACATAAAATTAAGAACTGGTTATTACTCATTTTCATAATTTTTACTTTTAAAAACGTGCATAGAAAAAAATCCTACAGTTAAAGTTATGTGCCAGTAAACAGAACCTCTCAAGGGAGTGACTGATTAAAGCAGTCTTGTTTAAATCACTGTTATCTCAGGTCTGCTGTTTGATTTCTATTGATGTATGATGTTTCATCATGCTTAGAACGGTTTTAAGCCTTAAGAACAAGGTTCTTGCGTAGCATTTTAAAAAATTTTCAATTTATTTAAAATAACTCACTTTCTTCTACTTATTTCAGCTGTTCTCTTCTCAGCCTTTAATAACATGTTAAACAGTCTGGTTAAAAAGTCTACTGCCCTCTCTCACAGACATCTCCACACCTCCACAGGTATGCCATCTGGACCAACTGCCTTTCCACTCTTCATTCTCTTCCCTTCCTCCTCACTAATCCTCTGCACTTCCTGACTCACTATCTTTAGTCCAACCATTCTCCTCTTCTCATTTTGCTCATTCATCAACTCCTCAAAGTACCTGTTCCACGTTCTCAACACACTCTCTTCACCTGTTTGTACATTTCCATCTCTGTCCTTAATCACCCAAACCTGCTGCACATCCTTTCCACGTGATCTCTCTATCTAGTCAATCGATACACATCCTTAGTGGCCAGCCTTGCATATAGCTCACTGTAAGCCTTTTCCTTCACCTTTCCCACCTCTCTTTTTGCCTTTCTTTTTACCTCTTTCTTTGCATAATTTCTTGTACTTCCTCATTCCACCACCAAGTCTCCTTGTCATCTTTCCTCTCTCCAGAGGATATACCAAATATCTTCTTGGCAACTTCCCTCACTAAAAACTAAATCACTTTGCTACAAGAAAAATCACCTACAAGCCGCACTGATTTTAACACTGTGAATTTGACCAGGAGCAGCTGCACCAGCAAGTTCAGCCGCAGAGCAGATTGTTTGATGCAAAAAAAAAAAACACTTCACCACATGATCTGTAAGTATTGCTTGCAAATATTGGCATAATGTGTGGATGCTGCTACAATCAGAAAATGATTACACAAATTTGAACTGCAAGGGATATGTGCTAGGAAACAGGTTGAAAGGAATATTAGAGCAATACTATGAATTCTGCAGCCTATCAAGAGTGCTTGAAGATAATGTTAGCCCATCTGTTGTCAAAGCTGAACTTGAGGTGGAGTGTTATAGAATTTTTTTCCACTAAAGAATATTAAATGTTTTGATATTTTTCATTCAATAATTAACAGAAGAAACTAAATTCCCTTTTTGCTGTCTTCAAGTACATTAAGTTTAATTTCATCTGCAGGCACTGCTTGGATGTGTTTATTTTTCACGTCACTGTATATCATTACCTTGTTCAAATAAATGAACTGTAGTTCCAAGGATTCTTGTTTCGTTTTGTTTTTTAACAGCACTATTTAACCACTAAGAGGCAATTCTTGTAACAAGACCTCTGTCTGGCTCTACAATCAAAATGTGAAAATATTTAAATCAATATTAAAAATCACTGAGAACTCCAGTTTACTAGTGGGTATTTTATTCGTGTGTATATACCCCATCACAACTTTTGGACGATATCGTGATTGGATAAAATATAATATTAGAAGAAAATGAGAGAGTGAGCTGAAATATAATAAACTCCAATTTGGAAGAAAATGTGCCAGTTTTGTAAAAACAGTGAATAACCAATGGAAGGACTTGACGTTCTTCAGCTCATGTTTTGTGGTTACGTTGAAGAAAAATATGCTGTTTTCCAATAGTTTTTGAATTCTCACTTTTTTGAGTAGTCAAACAGTGTTTTAAATGCCCTCTGGCAAAATGATACAAATTACAAAAATACAACAACAGGCTATAAGCAGAAAAAAATAAATAAAGATTAGGCTGAGAGAATAGCTATATAACAAGACAGAGACTGTCAAAACTAAAGAAAGAAGGAGAGAGAGAAAGGGAGAAAGAAATGCGTGACAGTAAAGAATGGCAGCATCATACAAACAGTGAGGAATTTAAGTGACAGAGGACTTGTACCTCAGTTGCTTGCTTGGATATAGAACAAGGTGACTTCAAGTAGTCTATGTTTATATTTATTGCAACAGAGCTCAATATGGCTTGCTTTCCATCTCAGCCATTCAGCAATTACAGTTAAAATTACAAATTCAATTCAATTTTTTTTATATAGTGCCAAATCACAACAGTCATCTCAAGGCGCTTTACATTGTAAGGTAAAAACCCTACAGTAATTACAGAGAAAACTCTATATGAACAAGCACTGGGCGACAGTGGAAAGAAAAACCTCCCTTTTAACAGGAAAAAACCTCAGACAGAACCAGCTCAGGGAGGGGCAGCCATTTGCCATGACCAGTTAGTGGTGAGGGGGCGGGAGACTGTCATGACCCCTGGCCTGCTCTCTCTCCCTCACTCTGACTCTCTCTATTCTGTTATCTAATCACTCCCTGTGTTTTAGAGGCAGGTCTTCCTCCAGCTCTCATTGGTCAAGTTCCTGGGATGATTACCACAGCTGTTTTGATTAGATGATCAGCAGTGCCTACCTAAGCTGGAGGGAGATGTACACTCGACTCCGGATTGTTACCAACACCTAGTTAGTGGAATTGACTCTCGAGTGATTGTGTTTTGGTTGTTGGCTACCAGAGGACCCGAGTAACCCTCTGTCTCCTTCTGTACAGGTAATCTTGACCCAGAGTGAGTTCCTGAGAATGAATGAGTTTGTGGAGTGAAAAAAGAAATGGAAGATCTGTTATTCTGGTGGCTCTGTTGGAGTGTGACCTTGGGAGCATTGAATCAGACCACTGCAAGCATCTGCTGCCACTACCTCAGACTCTACAGTTATCATTTCTTGCTTAACGTCACTGTAAATAAATAGACTGAACTGTGATTCCTTTGAGTCTGAATTTTGAGTCCAGAGAGCCAGAGATTAATAATAATGCATGATTAAATGCAGAGTGTTGTATAAACAGAGTGAAAAGAGGTGAATGAAAAAGAAACACTCAGTGCATCATGGGAATCCCCCCAGGAGCCTAGGCCTATTGCAGCATAACTAAGATATGGTTCAGGGTCACCTGATCCAGCCCGAACTATAAGCGTGATGAAAAAGGAAAGTTTCAAGCCTAATCATAAAAATAGAGAGGGCTTCTGTCTCCTGAATCCAAACTGTTAGCTGGTTCCACAGAAAAGGGTCCTTAAAGCTGAAGGCTCTACCTCCCATTCTACTCTTACAGTAAATATCCTAAGAACCACAAGTAAGCCACCAGTCTGATAGCGAAGTGCTCTATTGGGGTGATGCAGTACCATGAGGTCTTTAAGATAGAGACTGATTATTCAAGGCCTTGTATGTAAGAAGACGGCTTTTAAATTCAATTCTGGATTTAACAGGGAGCCAATGAAGTGAAGCCAATGTGGGAGAAATATGTTCTCTGTTTCTAGTCCCTGTCAGTACTCTAGCTGCAGGATTTTGGATCAGCTGAAGACTTTTCAGGGAGCTTTTAGGACAGCCTGATAATAATGAATTACAATAGTTCAGCCTAGAAGTAATAAATGCATGAATTAGCTTTTCAGCATAACACTGAGACAGAATGTTTCTAATTTTAGAAATATTGCACAAATGCAAAAAATACATATTTGCTTAATATGTGCATTGAAGGACATATCCTGGTCAAAAATGACTCCAGGATTCCTCAGTGTTACTGGAGACCAAGGTAATGCCATCCAGAGTAAGTATCTGGTTAGACATCATGTTTCTAAGATTTGTAGGGCCGAGTACAATAACTTCAGTTTTATCTTGATTTAGAAGCAGGAAATTAGAGGTCATCCAGGCCTTTATGTCTTTAAGACATTCCTGCAGTTTAAATAATTGATTTGTGTCATCTGGCTTCATAGACAGTTAAAGCTGGGTATCATCTGGATAAAAATGAAAATGTATGCAATGGTTTCTAATAATATTGCTTAAGGGAAGCATGTATAGTGTAAATAGAATTGGCCCTAGCACAGAAACCTGTGGAACTCCATAATTAACCTTAGTGTGTGAAGAAGACTCCCCATTTACATGAACAAATCGAAGTCTATTAAATAAATATGCATAAATATGCAATATGTGTCTGAGTGTACAGATGCACATTCAGACACACGCACACACAGAGATCTAAGCATTTCCACTTTGTAGCTTCCATTTTTGTACACATGCGTATGAACACACTGTAGTAGACAAACATCCTCCACATGCTCAAATGCTGCCTCGATCTTTGACACATAGCTGCACCCCAGCCAGGCAATGAGCTTTTCTATGTGTCCATCTGCAGTGAACATTTATGACAGATGGAAGACACTTTGAAGAGCTTTTGGCCATTACACTTCCCAAAGGAGCAACTACCTGAAACGACAAATCACTCCTCTGTTCATTTCTCCTCCTCCCCTTTTTCCTTCATTCTCCACAGGCTCCTGCCACAGCAGGGGAGAGATTTAACACGCCGCTGTAAATGACAACAACGTCAGACACATGAGAAGAACAAACTGGAGGAAGGGTGGATGGGAAGACAGAACTGCAAAGAGGATTTAGATATATTGGCAGATGAGACAGAAAAAAGCTAAATATACAGCGTAAAGGAAGACATCAAGCCAGGAATTTGTACAATGGGTAGGCATTATGAAAAATGTAAGACTGGGCACAGCTTGGCACAACATGCAAAAATTAACTCAAGGAGAGAGCAGGTTATAGAAACCAATGAATAATAATAATAATACTTTTTAATAATGGTGCATTAAAAAACATTTTAATATGAATTGTACGACATAACAGGAACATTAAATTTCAAATGCATCCTTTAAACTAAAAATAATATTCTTGATAAATAATACAGTATATGGATGATCAAAAGCTGAGGTAGCATCATATAAATATATACAAAAAAGCAGGCACATTTGGATAGATATTTCAATGAGAATTTAATCTAAGTTATTCATTGTTAACAATATGCAAATCAATGCAAAGTCTTCTCAAGCCAGGTGATTCTTAAAGACTTTGTGTGTGTGAGAATATAATGATGTGAGCGCATGTGACAGAGAGAAGGCAGTGGTTGAGAGGTGAAGATGGCCAAAGTGACAGAGACAGATAGAGATTTCAAAAGGCTACCGTTTCTTATCAGCAAAGGTCACTCAAGCAATTACGTGACACATTGATTTATATCCCCTGAGGCAAACACTCCCACAAAAGCAACTGCAGCACACACACGCACACGCGCATTATCAATTTGCTGCCTACCTCTAATTATTATTGTTTTATGTGGAAGTCTTGTGGTTTGCTGAGATCATTAAGGTCTTGACCACTGAAATAAGGCTGTTTTAAGTCTCTCCACTAGTGCCAGTCCAGTTCAACAAGCTACTCCGTTCATTAAAAATAAACTTCTGTCACAATTATATCCTGGACCCTGGAGCAAGTATGCGTGTTTAACAGAAAGTGACAGTATCCTCACAAAAGTAGTAAATGAAGTGTATATGCATGCATGTCCAAGAATTCTTGTAACAGATGTGAGTGAAGACTCATGCGTGAACATGCACTAGTTAAATTCAATTAGAGTTGACTCTCACATTATCCTTAGATTACAATCTGTAAATCTTGTGATACTTGTAATCACTCAGCAGCAAGAATGAATCACACCAGTGATAAACTACACATAATCTTACACAGGTATGGCAAAACAAAGGTATCTTTTACTAACTATTAAAAATTTCCTATATAGCAAAGGATCAAAAGACCTAATTAGCATGCTAATTTTTCTTAACATTTGTAAGGGAAACTTCTATGCAATGATGGAAATTTAACATGTATATTATATTATATTATCCATCCATCCATTCGCTTCCGCTTATCCTTTTCAGGGTTGCGGGGGGGGGCTGGAGCCTATCCCAGCTGACATAGGGCGAAGGCAGGGTACACCCTGGACAGGCCGCCAGTCTGTCGCA
>JAVDPK010001244.1:244360-262517 GCA_034780415.1 Cichlasoma orientale | reverse complement strand
CACACACACACACACACACACACACACACACACACACACACACACACACACACACACACACACACACACAGAGCCAGTTTCGTGCAGCAAATATAGAGGTCAGTTAATGTACAGACAATACCAATCTACCGTCTTTCACTGGTGCAAACTTTCACCTGATAGACAGGATGCTTTGTGTTTCCAGAGTAACGTCAGCCTTGCCTTTGTTATGGTTTGGCCCGTGTCATTCTGGAACCGTGTCAGTCATGGTCTTAAGAGGTCTTGAGGACTTAATATTTTTTACTGAAAAACAAAAACCTACTAATTTATATTGTCTTATATCAATTTATATTGTCTAATGTAATGTAATGATAATCAGAACTAATACACATCAATTTAAACTTCTATTTTACCTTGTAAAATGTTCATAAATGTGACTGGGAACACCTGGAGTTTGTTACAACAGGTTGAAAAAACTGGAACAGTGGCATTCTTCTAGATTCCCAGCAACAAAACCTCTCCCCACCTTCAGAAACCAGTGACAAATCTTTCCATGTTTCTATGTAGAAAACAGGCACCAATGGGTGCTGAGCGCAGCCAAACATTCGCCCACAGTCACACCCACTCATTGCTCACTTCTTTGTATCAGTGCTCAGTGGCGATAAAAATCACTATTAGTTTAACTGCAAGTTGCATTTAAAGTGTTTCTGGGGCTTAAGCTGCTGGCAGACAGCTCTTTGTGTCAAGGAACTGGAGCCCCTGCTGTTTATTTCTAATGGGAGGGCTGCACATTACAGCTCTGACACCTTAAACTGGATACCTTTAAACCTTAAAGGTTACTCTCCCATGGCCTAATAAAGCAGACATGGAAATTGCTTTAGATCAAAGTGAAATTAATTATATTGATTGAACAGGCAATCTTGGTGTGCATTCTGTGTTCTAGCAACAGCCCTACAATCCAGTATAACAACATTTAGACATTTTCTGCATCACTAAATGAATGCATATGCACATTCCAGTGACAATACCACGCGCAGTTTGCACTGCTGTAACTTTACAGCTGGGCCTCATTTGTGATGTTATTAAAGTATGGCTTAACAAGTTACATTCACGCCGGTCAAGCATGAAGTGGATAACACTGATTATCTCTTCATCGTGGCACCTGTTAGTGGGTGGGATATATTTGGGAGCAAGTGAACATTTTGTCCTCAAAGTTGATGCGTTAGAAGCAGGAAAAATCAGCAAGTATAAGGATTTTAGTGAGTCTGACAAGGGCCAAACTTTGATAGCTAGATGAATGGGTCAGACTTAGTCTATTTGCAAATTTGGCATAAGGTCAACAAGTACAAATAGCTGCAGACTATTTATATTCAATCAATCAAGGAATAAAGTTGCATCTAAGAATTTATATTTATTACTGATGCTCATCAGGGAAAGACAAAGCCTTGAGATGCTATTAAATATGTCAGCCCCGCCTACTCTCTGTGCACAGAAGCCTGGGGGATCTTCCAAGAATTGTGAAGAAATTTTTCTGAGAACTGGGTGTGATTTTGTACATGCTGACCTCTAACATATATATGAGCATAAGTTACGATGGAGATTAGAGATCAGCAGGTATGAAATCACTGCCTGACACTCAGTTCTCTGAAAAATACCTGAACCATTCCTGGAGGAGCTCAGGAATGGTGAGAGCACTTGCTAGGATTAGTTCTCCCCACTCTGGACTCTGCTCTGTTCACCCAAGGTTCCCCCACTGCTCTGCGCATCTAGCAACACACCCGGTTCTCCAGGCGTCCATCGCCTACTCTGCCTGCTCTGCCACAGCTCCCATACCCGACCCATGGAGCCATGCAATAATTATTCACCTTTTCTATCTGACTTAAGACGGGTATGATATGGCATTATTTTCTCATCCAATAAAGGAATATTTAACCCTTTATAGAGCACTCACTGAAACAGCTGTGGCTCCTCCTCTGTACACTCTAGAGGATGGGGGCATCTTTTCTGACAGGGGTCGCTACTTTGGCACACCACTTGTACGCCCCCGCTGAATGGGCTGAGGAACCGTGTCATGCTACCAGTAACAAAAGAAAAACTAGAGAGAAATCACTCAGTAAGGATGAGATGTTATGATGTGATGATCAAGTGTTCCCTTTTGAGCAGTGTATATAAAAGTGCTTTGATTCCTACAGGTTTGCACTTACAGCTGAAAGCAGATTTATCCTTTTTTATTGTTCCATTCTTAATTCAAGGTGTCCTTGTTGGAGTACCTGCAATTTCAGAGCGTTTGCTTGATATTTCTGCATTTTAAGATAGTTTGCATTTAAGAAAAAAAATCTATTCATCTATTAGAATTTATAATATTCAAATAGACCAGGCACATCACTTGAACCAAAATGATCGATTACGGCCGAAATTAATAAAAAAAAATTTCATGCAAAAATAAATAAATAAAAAAAATTCCATTCTTTGTTTTGTTGCACTTCGAGTTATGGAAGAATACTCAGCCGCTGCAGGGGATGTTTCAGACAATCGAGAAACATCTACAACCGACAAATCCTCAGCGCCGAGCTTTGTGGTTTTACCGAGAATTCTCCAGAATGGAAATTTTTCACCTCATGTAAAGAAACGTGAGTAGAAACGAGCTCGGTCATTTGCTGCAGTCCTCAGACGTCGCCATCCGCATCAGCTATAAAAGAGCGGACGGAGCGCTCGGATTGGCCAGTGGTGCTGAACCCATCCTACGAGAGAACCTTTCGAGCTCGAGTCTGACACCAGCTGGAGGAAGAAAATAACTTACACTTAAAGGAAGGTTAAAGGAAGTGGAAATTTACTGAGCGAAGAGCTGTCGGCGATACGCAGCGGACCAGTCTTACTTTAGAACGTATTTCTTGCACGTGCAAAGGTGAGGGAGTTTCCGGGTGTAGTTCCATTTTATTTCCGCTTTTTGGAGCGACCAGAACCAACAAAATAAAAAAACGGGTTAAGAATTTCATACAAAGTTTGACAGCTGTCAGCTGGAGGGCGGAAACAAAAACCGGTCTTTTCTTAGAACGCGTTACAGCCGTCAGGTGGCTGGTTGGAGGGAACAGAGATAATAATAACATAATAATAAATTATTGTTTCGGCATGCGTGCCAGTATCGTCGATTAAATGTGATCTGTTGATGAAGCTTTTTCCCTCAGTGCGCTTCCATGTGCACGGAGAGAGGACCAATAAATGATGCCGTTTCCTCCTCTTTTCTTGCAGACTCTGTAACCATGTCCGTGAGCATTCACATCAACAGCCCTAATGTGAAGTACACAGACACTCACATTGAGGCTCAGTATTTCTACGAGACCGCATCGGTGCACAGAGATGGGAACAAAGTTACGGTAAGCGATATACTTTTGTGCGTGTGCGCATACATCTGAGCCCGTTCAGCCTCCCGCTAACCCTGCGCTGCGTGTTACACTAACAGGTGACCCCCCGCACCACTGAGATGACAATACGCACCGAGCGTCGTGTGCCTCGGCTGGGAGTGATGCTGGTGGGCTGGGGAGGCAATAACGGTACCACAGTCACAGCGGCTGTACTGGCCAACAAGCTGGGTCTTACCTGGAAGACCAAAACTGGAGAAAAGGTAAGACGAGTGTAACAGATATATAATAAATAATGTGATGTCCCTGCTGCACAAAAAGCATCTCAACTGCTCTGTAAGTTATTGTATTGAAACAGATGCCACTGTACACTGCCTAGAGTCTGGAAAGAGCACAAATAATAGAGTTCATGGAATATGACCAATGGAATATGTACAATTTAATAACATAAAAGAAAAAAAATACTCTAGAGAAAGAATGAACTCTATAACCAGACTATAATATGATGTGAAAACTATCACTAGAAAATGAAAGCTCCCTGTCCTGTTTTATAAACCTAGAGAGCTGAGTGTCCCCTGCTTCAGCAGTACAGCCTCATTATAAGCTGATTATACTGACATGTTCAGTGGAGGGTTAAAGGCTTACTCAGGGATTTTCCCTTATAAGGACATCTGTAGTAATATTTATGAGCTGGTTCTTATGAGTTCCATTTTGGTTAGATTACTGTTAAAAAATGGTAAATTACATCCCATAAAGAGAATGGAATCCCATTCTTTTTCTTTTCTCTCTCCTTAGAAAGCGAACTACTTCGGCTCCCTCCTGCAGTCGTCCACTGTTTGTATGGGATCGGGGCTCGAGGGTGAGGTTAACGTGCCTTTCCGGGACCTCCTGCCCATGGTGCACCCTAACGACATCGTGTTTGATGGTAAGGACAGTTCCAGACAGGCAGCTCAGGGTGTAACCACTGGTGTGACTGATGTGTGTGTGTGTGTGTGTGGGTGCCTGTGTGTGTGAGTGAGTGAGTTCAGGCAAATTATGTTGAGGGGTTGAGTGTTAACAGCAGTGAAATTTGATCCTACAACAGTGGGATAGGGAGCCTCTGCATAATGTGAAGCTTAAGCTTATAGATCAACTGCACCGATTTTCAGTAGATTTATTACTAGGGCTTGATTATGCTAAAAATCATAATTATAATATAATTAAAATTATTTTGACCAATGTTGATCATAATTATTTAACATGATTACAGACAGGCTAGTCCATCTGTTTCCATCTGAGCCTATTTATGGAGATGCTGTAGTCTAAGATAAAATGGATAACTGGCACAGGTCAGCCTTCCTGTTTAGTTCTGGAAAATGATTTTGGTTTTATTGTTTTTTGTTAGGCTGGGATATCTCTTCAATGGATCTGTGCAGCGCAATGGAGCGAGCTCAGGTGCTTGACTGGTCTTTGCAAGAGCAGCTGCGACCATACATGAGCTGCCTGAAACCCAGACCATCGATCTACATTCCAGAGTTCATTGCTGCCAATCAGGAGAGTCGGGCGGACAATGTCCTCACTGGAACCATGGCAGAGCAGGTAATAAGTCTCCCACACTCCTTTTATTTATTGGTCTTTAGTTGTGTTTTTTCCTCTTGTAATTTATCTTAAAGAGTACATGATCTTCCAGATGGAGCGAATCAGAGCTGATATAACAGACTTCCGTCAGTCCAGCGGTGTGGACAAAGTCATAGTTTTGTGGACCGCCAATACTGAGCGCTTCTGCGATATCATCCCAGGTGTCAACGACACCGCCAAGAACCTGCTGGCTGGAATCCAGGTGAGATAAATGGCCGTAAAAATAAATCCAGAATCAAGTTTCAATGGAAATCACAATACTGAGCCAACCTAAACTGTGGTTGGTAGTTATCATTAATCACCCGCTCAATTTTAATTTCTTCCTAATGCTTTGGACCAAACAGTAATTCTCCATTACATTTAGTGATTAATAAAGCTTAGAGGATGAAAAGATTAGCCCTTCTAACACACTTTGGATTTGTAAATGAAATGTCTTAATGAGTCTGAAAGAGACAGCAATTCCTTTTATATCAGATCAGGGGAAAGTAAATTATGATTCCCCTGTCTTGGCAGAGCTCTTATTTTATCTCCTGCCTTGAGCATGCTTGTACTGCTGTCAGCAATGATAAGAGTCTATTTCACAGACTTCTGATCCTCAGCAAATAGCTCAATTTAAGATAGTCATGATGTCAACAAGAGAGTTTTCTTTATGGAGATGATGTAAAGAGTCTCGGGGGAAATGTAGTCAAGCTTTCCTCTTAAGTGTAATATGACATGCTCAGTAACAGCCATCATGTCTTTGTTTTCCCTACATCCATCAGGCTGGAGCTGCAGAGATCTCTCCCTCCACTCTGTTTGCAGTGGCCAGTATACTGGAGGGCTGCGCCTACATCAACGGCTCCCCTCAGAACACTTTTGTCCCAGGGGCTTTAGAGCTGGCCATGCAGAGAGGCGTGTTCATCGGCGGTGATGACTTTAAGTCTGGTCAGACTAAGATCAAGTCAGTGCTGGTGGACTTCCTGGTCAGCGCAGGCATCAAGGTAAGGATTAACAAGACTCAGCCAGTTCTGATACATGATGAAGAGAATTAGCAGCTGTTATATTGCAAGTATATATGGTTAAAGTATAACTTTATTCTTTAAACCATAAGTTTCTCTGTCTTTGACAGCCAACCTCCATTGTCAGCTACAATCACCTCGGCAACAACGACGGGAAGAACCTGTCGGCCCCACAGCAGTTCCGCTCCAAAGAGATCTCCAAGAGCAATGTCGTGGATGACATGGTCCAGTCCAACCCCATACTGTACCAGCCAGGAGAGAAACCTGACCACTGTGTGAGTGAGAGCGACACAAACACAGACGGATAACAAGCTGCATGCCGGTATTTGCAGAAAGCGGCTGACTGACTGTCTCTGTTTTCTTTCAGGTGGTTATTAAATATGTCCCTTATGTGGGAGACAGCAAGCGTGCCATGGATGAATACACCTCTGAAATAATGATGGGAGGGATCAATACTATTGCGCTGCACAACACCTGTGAGGTCAGTGGTCAGTCTGTTTCTGTTGACAGCATCAGAAACAATGAAGCTGCATCAAATCTGAACTAATCACTGCTGATAGCTAGAAGCCCCCCACCACCATCCCACCACCATCCCACCACCATCCCAACACAAAATTATAACATCCACTCTGTTTATAGGTACGAGCTTAATATTTGAAATTAATTAATTGAATTTCAGTTCATTTTTAACTTGTTATAAATAATCTATAACATGATAATGATGATGATAATAATAGTGGAGTCTAGTTAAATGAAGATCTTTGGCTCCCTCCAGTGGGAGAAAAGTCACATCCACAGATGAGTTTAAAAACCAACAGACATCATAATTAAAATTATTTTGATCAATACTGATAATGATTATTTAACTTGATTACTTAAAGAGTTCATTTATTTTGGACCAGTCATTAAAAAGGTGTTTGTCTTGTGTATGGTTTTCCTTTTTAGTACACAATTCTACTCACTTCTTCCTTCTTCCCTTGTAACAGGACTCCCTACTTGCCAGCCCGATCATCCTGGACCTGGTGATGCTGACAGAGCTTTGCCAGCGTGTGACTGTAAAGCCCCAGGGTGAGGAGAACTTCCAGTCCTTCCATAGCGTCTTATCACTGCTCTCCTTCCTCTGCAAGGCCCCTCTTGTCCCATCAGGCACCCCAGTTGTCAATGCTTTTTTCCGCCAGAGGGCCTCCATTGAGAACATCATGAGGTGAGTGAATCACTTGGATTTCTGTATCTAAAAAGCTGCATGTTTAC
This sequence comes from Cichlasoma orientale, assembly GCA_034780415.1. Taxonomy (NCBI): domain Eukaryota; kingdom Metazoa; phylum Chordata; class Actinopteri; order Cichliformes; family Cichlidae; genus Cichlasoma; species Cichlasoma orientale. Next base: position 255,313 of record JAVDPK010001244.1, on the reverse strand, counting down.
AGAAGGATTCTGCTTTTCAGGAATGAGGTGTTCTTCAGTCACAGCATCCCTCTCCTTTCTTTTCAGGGCGTGCCTTGGGCTTCCTCCTCAGAACCACATGCTGCTGGAGCACAAGCTACAGAGGAACTTCCTGCCTCCACATCAAACCTGTGTCAACAATGATGCGGCTTCTTTGAAGAAAGTTCCCTTAATCAATGGGAATCACATTCCCCTAACAAATGGCATATATGCACACATGGACGACACAGCGTGTGCATTATAACTAAAACACTGCAGACCCAAACTGGACTGAAACAAACTTTTACCTTGAATGAAAAGAACAAATTCTCTCATTGATTAAGTCGTCTTTGCCGCATCAATTTGTCTTTTACTGGGTTTTGATATACTATTTAAAGCTATACGTACATGGGGCCATACAAGGCAAGTTTGTTTACTATTTTATTTAGGATCATATTTTAAAGTATTAACTTAGTAAACTGAGTTAATTTTCTAACTGCTTGTGCTTAAATCACAGTGGTTTTCAGAGTAATTTGCACATTGTACACTATCTTTTGCTGTGAAATAGATGTTTCTGTGAAAAATGGATGTAGTACCTGCTGTATTTGTTACTTAAATTAGCATTACACTGGACCATCTTTTTACTTTACTGTTTTTGTACAATAGCCTATCACTACTTTTTTGTAGTGTCTTAGACTGTTTATATACAATAAACTTTGGGCTTTTAAGGATTTTGTTGAACTGTTCTTTTTCCATGGTGGAATGATTGTACAGCATACATCTTTAATGACTTTAAAAAACAATGGGTGCACAAGTTTGAATTTATTTTGGATTTTCCCTAATCCACACAGGGTCAAAAGTATACATAGGCTGAAATATACACTGTACATAAACTCACTTAAAGCTTTTAATAAGTTGCGCTGAAGGTGCTACAATGTCTTTTAACTTGGCAAGACCAAGGGCTATTAACTTCTCGTTAGTGGTCAAATGAAAAGGATTTGATTGACAGCACTCATTGGATTGACCAATCCTCAGAACTCAGTGAAGATCTAAGAAGGAGAAGTGCAGATTTACACAAGAGGGAAGGTTTCATGGAGCCATTTCTAAATAACTGCAGATTCCAAGATCATTAGTTCAAAGTACAAGTTATTCAGATGTCGCCAGCCTGTTGCACACAACATATTTTTAGATATAATTCATGAAAATGGTGCTGTTTTGGTTACAGTTAATCGATAGAATAGGAAAACTCACGTTTGGGCCATGGAAGAAATAGGTTGAAAAACTTTAGTAGGCACTTGAATGCTATTTTTCACCTAAGCCTAATCCTAAAAACTAAATATATTAATACATCTGTGTTCATTCACCCTTTTTGTGGTGTGAATGGTAGATTAAACTGTCAAAACTGATACATAATTTAAAGAATTTCATCACAGCTGCTATCAGGAAGTGTTTCTACACAAGGTCAAGAAATAAAACATCAATACATTTTTCTACATTTGTGTTAGCTTTTCTTAATGTTTCCAGGCCAAAATGGGCCATAGTTGAAGAATTATGAATGACTGGCCTCAAAACACATCAATTAATAAACAAATAAATGTGTTTTGGGGTCGGGTTGTACGTTTGCATAGGAAAAAAAAGGGAAGTTTTCAAATAAACGCTAAAGGTTCAATGACATTAGTATAATAGCTGCAATACATGTCATCAAGTCAGAGTAAGGGAACCCTTCAGGGGAACCAGGCTCAGAATCCAGGATTCATAGGTCCGCCCTGCGCAGACTTTACCTCGCAACCAGCTACACAAAGGGGAGGTTTTACCATCGTGTGACGTTTTCTTGATCGCCAGCCGCTTTTTCATCACTTCCGCTGCCGTTGCTGCGACACGGGACGTCAACAGCAATGGCGGACAAGGAGAAGCGCCGGTCCGGAGTTAATCCTCCGGGGATGCCCGCGGTTAAAGCCACCAAATCGGATAGTGACAGAGAGTTTCTGTCGCAGGCTGGGGTGGGAGACCTGCTCCGCGGCGCCATCCTCAAGATGGTCGAAGCCAGATCAGACGATCCCATCGGGTTTCTTGCAGACCACTTCTGCAACCTCGCATCCGTGACAGCCACCGGCTCGGGTGGATGCGGCGACGAGGAGCAGCTGAACACCGGCACGTTGAGCGCAGGCGCGCAAGAGCAGCAGCGTCTCAACCGGGCGCTGTGGCACCTGCGGCTGGCGCACCACTCCCAGAGGTCCGGGCGAAATTCAGAGGTTTATGGTCTTACATTCAGCAGTATAGAGAATGGAAATAGCGTGTATTAACGGAGAATAATTGCATTTCCAAACAGAGGCTATATCAGGATCTATCAGAGCCCTTGGGTATAAATAGGATAGGATTGTAGTAGGAAAACCGCTCATTGGTTTACAGTTTCTCCTGTCATCCTTGGATATCTAGCAGACTTTAGACTGACTAATGCTTAACAGTCTGTTTGAAGTTCATGTCTCCTCTTGTTCTGTTGTAGTTTTTCCTTTGTGTCATTTTAAAGACCAATGAAAGCAAACATTAATACCTTAAAAAGGATAATGGTGCAACAATAAAAGTATGATGATGCACAATATGCTGTATATTTTTCAGCAACACAGTGGAACATGTATGTAGCTTTACCGATTCAGCAGAAAATGTTCTTCATGTTCACGTTCTTCTTAAGAAACTGCCCTATCATCTCTCTCCTGACCACCATTTATTTCCTGTTAGCAATAAAGTGAAATGAAAGCCACAATCTGGCAACACTAATCTGCTATAAGTGATGAAAAATAACCATTTTTTCTACAGATTAAAGAACAATTTGATATTTTTTTATTGCACCTTTCCCCACAGATCTGCCTTCAGCAACAATGTCTGTGTGGCCTACGACCTTCTAAACCTCACTGGGCCTCAAAGATGTGCAGGTGAGTTTTCTGAAGGCCCCGATGTCCCCTGCACTAACAGCCCCACCGGAGGAGGAGGAGGAGTGAGAGGAGGCCTCTACAATCAGACTTTGCAGTGCCTGTGCAGTGAAGGTGGAGTCCCTGCTTCCACCTCTGCTCCACTCCTACAACGCCTCCATTGTCATGACCATGAAGCCGTCCCTTATGATGTCTTCCGTCACGGCTTGCTCACGTGTGCCGTTTTCTCAGACTACATCCGGCAGGCTCAAAGGCTTTACGCTGAGGTGTGCTGCCCAGCCGAGGGCACCGCCTCGCGGGCGTTGTGCCTGGCCGTATTGGGGACCTTGAAGGAAGCACTAGAGACTTCCCAGGGCTCCGATACAAACTGCTGTGCCAATGCTAACACTAAAGTGAATTCCTGTCCCGAGGCCAATGTGAAGGCTATCCGCTACCTGGAGGCCAGTGCCAAGATCTCGCCCTACAAGCTGGCTCAGGCCATGGCTGGAGCACAGACTCGGGGACCTGGCGGCAACATGGATGCAAAAGAGTTTGAAAACGCAGCTGCAGAGTTGTTCATCACTCGAGTGAAAGTTGTGTCCTAAATCTTCTCATGACTGAAGAATGTATAGGAATCTACAGTATATCCATGAGTAAATGATTAGCTTATATTCATCTTCTGCAACCTCTGACCTTACTGTTGCCCAGTAATAAACACCTACACAAATAGAACCTCTTCTGAAGACGCACACTAAACTCACTAAATCCGCTGTAAAACATACTGTTTGTTCACTGTTTCTGGCACTAACAAGTAACTGCATTAAGCAGTCTGTGTGACTGCATAATCAGTGGTGTATGGAGGACAAGGAGTTCCAATTCCTTTAAATCAGTATTTCTTCTGATATTATTGTTGAACCTTTTTCAAGAAATGCTTGGAGTAGAGAGTAGTACTCTTCCTTGTCCTCTTCAGCCAGTGAAGTCAACACTGCTGTAATAAATGTTCCTCTTTTAAATGGCTCAGTGTCATCATTCATTGAGACTACCCGAGGGGTGATCTCTAAAGGCGGTGCAGGAGGAAGTATTTAGGGCAATACTGAACTAGTATTTTTGTATCCCAAGTGTGGCAGATATATCGCCCATCATTATGCATGACTTGCACAGAGGCTCACATATTTCTGTTTATTTGCACTAAAAGCGTTACAGAGATAGACAAAATACAAGAGAAAGTGCAGGACAGCTGCCCAATGGAAAAGACATTGCCTAAATATTTGAGTCATTAATGACAAAACTGCAGTATGATTGGTTCAAATAAGCTGTCATTGGGGACAAAACAAGACACAGTTTAATCTAAGTTTTGATGTTAGGCTAAAAAAGCTTTTCACTCAGCAGCATTTTAGACTGCAAAATAAAAGGTCACTGGGGAGTGCAGAGAAACACTTATACAAGCCTACCATTCTGTCCAGTTAGGAAGTATAAACTATTGTGAGTCCATTTCACCTGCTTTGATGCAAATAAAAGTCACAACAGGTGCACTGGAGAGGCAAAAATCCCAGAAAAAGGGACTGCTTTTGCAGGTGGTGGCCACAGATCATTGCTCTCTCCTAATCCCTCCTGACTGATTTTTCTCTAGTTTTGCTTTTTTTCTAGTGTCCTAGTCAGTAGTGGTAACATGAGATTGTACCTGCATTCAGGTTGCACAGGTATTCCAGCAGCTCCTCTAGGATGGCACATCCATACATGCTGTCGAAAGAAGGCTTTCCCAGAGAAAGGCCTCCACTCAAGGACGTGAGCCCAGCAGCAGGACTGGTATCTGCTCCTTTGTGCGAGGAGGAACATTAAGAGCACAGCCAGAACCCTACAGAACCACCTCCAGCAGGAGGCTGAGAGTTGTGCATTCAATTGTTGAATTACGGTATTCATTCTGACGGCCACTGGATGGCAGTACCACTCACAGTCAGACACAAACAAGCAGAAAGCGGAAGTGAAATGTCAGAGATCGTGTTTGACCAGCCCGATATGTCCACCTAAGTGTTGCATCCCGGTTGAAACTGTAATAATGGAGGAAGAGGAGCAGCTGCGCTCTTTGATGTTTCTCGTGACTTACATGCTGCTGAAGCGCCGGAGAGACATAAACGACGCAAACATTCAGAGACGCAACGAGATCCAAAGACGCATCAGACACCGCCAGTACTTCTTCCAGAGACAGAGGAGGATGCTCATGGTCAGTCCCACTCTCTCACTTGTGTAAGAAAGACCTATAAACAAAGTACCGATACACAAGGACACAAAGGTAACCAGAAAGACACCCAGCAAACATCACACACGAAGCAGCCGGTTTAATGTATTGGCATTTAATACAATGCTTCGAAAATAAAGAAAAAAAGTCTAAGAATATAATCAGTGTTGGAATTAGATACAAATATAGAGCTTTAAACTCAGCAGATATCAACAAGATACCAACAGATACAACTGTCTTGAATAGTAGTCTAGTATCTATTTTTGCTTTGTTTACAAAAGAAAAGAAAACAAACACTTTATGTTTTAAGAGGAAAAAGATTCTGGATATTTCAGAGGGAAGTAATTACAAAACTAATTTTTTCTTTTTTCATTGTATCTTTTTCTCCATAGATGATGATTGCAGGAGGTATCCGCTCCAATGCCCGCATCCGCACTCGTCCCTGGACCACCACTCCGAGCACAGACTGGTGGGAACGGGTGGTGATGACAGAATTCCAGCCCTCTGATTGGTTAGATAAATTCCGCATGAGCCGGGAGACCTTCTTCTACCTCTGCGACAAGCTGAGGCCCCGCCTGGCTCGACAGGACACCAGCTTCCGCCTGGCGCTGCCGGTGGAGAAGCGTGTAGCTGTAGCTCTGTGGCGTCTAGCATCCAACATCGAGTACCGCACCATCAGCACCCTGTTTGGTGTGGGGAAGTCCACCGTGTGCAGGTGCGTTAGAGACATGTGTCACGCCATCGTGGCGCTCCTCAGCTCCATCTACCTCCGACCACCAGGTGAGCAGGAGCTGGAAGAGTCAGCTCAGCTGTTCCTATCCCAGTGGGGCTTCCCTCATTGCGTCGCTACTATAGCGACACTCCACACAGCTATTATCACCCCATCAAACAACGCGTCTGACTACGCCAACCCTGCTGGCTGGCTGTCAGTCATGTCCCAGGTGAGGAAACCGCCCAGCTATGCCACCGCAGGTACGAGCTTGAGGGTTATCCAGTCAGATTCTAACCACCTCTTTGCTGTTTCAGGTGGCTGTTAGCGGTCGGGGGCAATTCTGGGATGTATGTGCCAGTTTCCCTGGTGGGACAGACCCAGCTGACATCTTACAGAACTCATCACTGTGGGCAACAGCTGCAGAGGGTGGGCTGTCACCTGCCCCACCACCTACCTTCATGGGAAAACCACTCAGGTAGAGTTAACAGGGAGAAAGTCAATCACATATTGATGTTTTGAAACCAAGTACACTCTGTAATCCTCATTTCTGACTCTGATCATTACCGTAATTTACAAAATAAAATATTTACTGAGGTCAAAGGGCAAAGGAGCTGTTTTCCCATAGACTTCTGTATACCTGGACTTCATCCAGGCCCCCTTCTGGCCATTAGAAATAATGTAGATGGAATATTGAAATGTAGGAATGCTGTGTTTTTAGGATGCCATGTCTTTTAGGTGTGTTTCAAGCAATAAATAAATGAAACCAATTTATCACGTCCAGGTACGTGTTGCTGAGTGAAGCCTGTTATCCGCTCCAGAGCTGGCTGATGAAGGCCTATCCTGAGGAAAAGGGCAGAACAGCAAGTCACACGGCGCTTACAGAGCAGCAGCAGCTGTTCAATCGTCAGGTCGCCCGAGCGCTGCACGTGCCTCAGGAGGCGCTGCTGAGGCTGAGGGCACGCTGGCAGTGCCTCAGCAAGAGGAACGACTGTGGACTGGACGTGGTGCCCACCATGATCCTGGCTTGCTGCATTCTGCACAACATGTGCGAGTCCCACGGGGACGCGTTCAAAGCAGAGTGGCAGGCGGAGGTGGCCGAAGCAGAGAGTCCCCAACCCAGCCATAAGCAGCTCCTCTCCACCAGCATGGACCAAAGTAATGCTGAGGAAATCAGACGCCTCTTCTGTGACTATTTTGAAGAGCAAAATAATTGATAAAGGAACAGAATAATTGTAAATTTTTGTAAATCTTTGTTCTTTCTGTAATTATACTTCTATGTTACATTACCAGTATGACCGGTCTGCTGGAAAACGGACTTTTGTGTTTTTATATTAAGTTATTCGTAGCACCCTTCATTGCATAATCAAAAAAATGTAATAAAAACACGCCCGCCCAGCACCACTTCCTGTTTAAAATCATAAAACAACACATGCTGCATAGCAGGTAAACACGACCTATCCCCAACAAAGCAAAGTTGAATTGATTCAGAGGGACACTTCAGGTTTGGAGACAAAGTTAGAGAAGCAAGGTTGAGGAGGGATAGTGGATATACTGGACAGAGGATGTTGAAGGTGGAGCTGCCAGGTAGGCATAAAAGAGGAAGACCACAGAGGAGGTTCATGGATGTAGTGAAGGACATGCAGAGGGTTGGTGTGACTGAAGAGGATGCTAGGAACAGGGTGAGATTGGGGCAGGTGATCCACTGTGGTGACCTCTAAAGGGAGAAGCTGAAAGAAGAAGAAATTTTATTTGCAAAATTGACAGGATATGCACGAGATACATTTTGGTGATGCTGATCTCACATATTTGGGCCATTCTACAATTTGACAGTGCGAGAGACAGGGTACACCCTGTGCAGGTCGCCAGCCTGTCGCAGGGCCAATATATATATTTACAAAGTTTAAGATAGTCACGTTCATAGTGAATAGAATGGCCCATTTATGAATGCCAAATGTCCTCATTTGCTTCATAGACTCGGTAAATGAATGAACAGTTTGGATAATTGCAATTCTTTTGTACGCCCACAAGATGTCGCTGCTATTCCAGCACACGGCCACCTCGATCCTTTTCAGTGGTGATGCTTGCTTACAATACACTGCAGCGTATTGATGGAAGGATAAGGAATGCCATATATTTGAAGATATTTTTAAGCTGGAGATAGCATATATGCAGCAGGTGTTGGGACTTGAATAACAGAAAAAACAGCTCTTATCTGATCATGCATATTAGGTTTTTGCCTGCATGTCACGGACCTAACTTGAGCCCACCCCGAGACCCGCCTCGTTCATTCAATTGGTGTGCCACGAACCTGTTTGGCGAAATCAGCCGCTTGTCACTCAACACCACTGTATCCTCCTCCTCTTCGCTTGGCATCATCCTGCTGTGTGCCCACCTAGTTCCAGCGACCAGCGACCCGAAAGCCTTCTGCTTGAAGAGAATATATTTCTAGCAAAAGCCGCCGGTTCGGCACGCGTTTTCATGCTTGTTTTAGGCTGTCGTCGTAGCTTTTATTTTACCGTCAAAATGAGGCAAGATGTAATAGGCTGCTGTGCTCTTATAGCTAGCTAGGCAGTCAAATTCCTTCAAACAGCAGCCTGCTGCTTCAATCACTGCGGGTTGACACATTTTAGCAGAGGCGCTGTTCAGTGAGCTAGCGGGCTAGCAGGTCAGCCTCCGTAGCTGTTACGTCTGATTTAGCCAGCGTTAGCTGATGTAGTTATTCAGAAAACGGGCGCAGTGCTGCGGCGTGGATAGTGCAATATAGATTATCACTCTAATATTAGCTTACTGACAGGGAGTCGTACTTTCCCCAATCTAAACTACCTATCTAACGTTTGAGAGAGTGCACAGATATCAGCTGTTACGGGTTCGGATGTGGCGAATCTGCAGTCTTAAACCACTTTTAGCGGATTGAGAAGATTAAATTGAAGGTAGAATTGGATTTCCAAGCGATACACAAGGGGTTAATGATATAAACGGGTATTAAGTGGCTAATCTGTGGCAGCTGGAGTCATTTTTATATTAGCTGTATTCAGCAGCGTGCAGGCAGAGAGCATCCCGGGGAGGCCCCACCGTCTCCTGGCTCCCTCCTCCCTATCTGAATCTCCCGTGATTTGCCGAGATCGCCCGGTTGAAGTCGCAGTTGCTCTCGGCCGGGGGGACAACTTGACAGCGAGGCCCCTTGGGTAGTCCCCCCCATCCCCCCCTCCCCCAGTCCTATCCATCCATCCACTCGTCCGGTCCGACGCCGCCGCCGCCACCACCACCTCCTCGCTAAAGACAGAAGCGAGGAAACCGGGGTTCGGGAAAAGCTGAAACCGTGGGCAAGTGTTCGTTAGGTCCCGCCTGAACCGGGCTGCCAAAATCAGAGGGGATGACTCTGGAGTCCATGATGGCTTGCTGCCTGAGCGAAGAGGCGAAGGAGTCGAAACGAATCAATGCAGAAATTGACAAACAACTCCGCCGTGACAAGCGAGACTCCAGGAGAGAGTTGAAATTACTGCTGCTTGGTACGTAGCACGCTAAATCCCAAACACCTTTTAATTGCCATGTTTTGTGTCGTTTATGTGGACAGCCAACCTCCTTGGGCCTTCTTGGCAATGCTAGCAGATATGCTGCTAGTTAAGGTTGCTAGCTGGGAGCCTGGTGTGATTATGAGTAACGTTATGCCGTGGTTTTGCGAAATGCGTGGCTTGTCTTTGTAACTTGCGTTGGATTTGGCTATCTGGCGTGTCCAGGTGCGAATATGCATGGCAGATCTAGCCAGCGGATCTGCCTCTTTATTCGAGCGTGTGGCTTTGCATTGGCGTGCAGACAACAGAGTCATTTGGCATCGAAGTTGCAAAGATGTCACCGTTTGCAGGCGACCACATGTTAAGTTATGACAGTCTGATTCATTTCCCAGCTGCAAAACTGCTTCTGTCGTTTGTCAGCAGGCGCTGGTTAATTGTGAAGATGGCCACTTGGTTGCTTTACAGTGATGCTTTCTCCCGGTTGCATAACATTTGTACAACTGGAAGACCCTTCAGATGCCTCAGCTAGACCTTGTGTGGTGTCCACTCATTCGTTGCTACATTACTGTTATTAATTAGTATGTAATCAGTGTCGCAAATATACACTTCTAGAGGACAGGGATATTGAGGGGCTGGCCCCCTCATCCTGGAGTCTAGCTGAGTAGGTTAGCTATTTTTATAGCAAGTGTGTGGGCAGGTGGGAGCTGCTGTTGAATAAGTTGCTCTGTACTGCATTGATTCATAGTTCTGTGGACACAAAAAGGAACAGTGGATTGTGCTTTCTCGAATGTGCTTGCTTACCTTTTGGGGAAAATGTATTTTGTATCTATGCATCTTATAACAGACTAACTTCTTGTGCATTACATGACACACACCCCAACCCCCTCCCAGCTACTTGAACTAATGCTTAGTGTGGATGCTTCATTGGGGGGGGGGGGGGACTCCCTTTTTAGGACAATTGGAATTATCTAGGTTGCATCCTTAGTTTCAAAACGTTTGCTCCCATTTCACACTCACTAAAAACAGCCCTGGTTATTTGACATGTGTGTCTCCTTTTTATTTCCCAGGTGAATACCTCAACTAGGTAAAGTAGGCCATACCATTGATGGGACATAGTTTGTCCTATGCCGTACACTTTCATCTCTGTTGCACTCTCTCCTGCCCGGCTGCCAAGGTGAGCAGGTGAGAACGGGCGTTTGCTTTGTGTGCTGCAATTGCACTCCTCGTGCCAGATGATCGGTGAAGGGCTGGATCGACTGAGTGATTTCGAGATGCGTTTCCTCCCAGCACCGCGTGCCGATTCTGACGGCAGTCAATGTGAAGGATGGAAAGCAAGCACGAACTGAAACCAGTCATGCTGTAAGTGAACCGTCCTGTGCAAGCTAAGGCTGTCAGTGGACGCCGGGATAAGGACGTGTAAGGCAGGATTAGTCCAGGGTTTAATAGGCTTGGTTAAACACATCTGCTGCTCAGACTTTTAAGGTGTCACTGACTCCTATTATCCCCTGGCATTATTCTCAGGCCCACAACACTCGGTGAGCTGCCTGCCTCTCCACACCTAACTTGTGGACGGAGACGGTCTCAGTTTTT
>JAVDPK010001244.1:224780-244260 GCA_034780415.1 Cichlasoma orientale | reverse complement strand
ATTCTCAGGCCCACAACACTCGGTGAGCTGCCTGCCTCTCCACACCTAACTTGTGGACGGAGACGGTCTCAGTTTTTGAAGATTTGTTTCAAAACGGCTGCATTTATTTTATTATATTATAACACGCTTTACAATTTGTCCCCATTTAGCCATCATCGCCTACACTGGATTGTCAGTTGATCTTGTACCCCACAGCTCAGTATGTAAAGATTTAGTTTTAGGACATAATGTGCAGCTGCAGACTGCTGCAGCATTACACCTGAAATTGCCTTCTACTGTGTAAATGGGGTCTAATTTACTCAAGATTGCTTTTTGTTTATCAAATAATGTAGATGAATTGTACTTCAGTGCAGGAAAAGCCCAACATACTAAAAATTAGCTGCAGCCCAACATAAGAAACAGCAAATACTTGGAAAGTTACACTCTCCTAAAGCCAGATCTTAAAATTTTCCATTTTCTTCCGCTTATCCAATTCAGGGTCACGGTGGGGTTGAAACCTATCCCAGCTGTCATAGGGTGAGAGACAGGGTGCACCCTGGACAGGTCACCAGTCTGTCGCGGGGGAACACAGAGAGACAACCATTTATGCTCACATTCACACCTACAGCCAATTTACAGTCACCAATTAACCTAATCCCATGCATGTGTTTGGAGTAGTCAGGGAAAACATGCACAGAAGAACTCCGCACAGAAAGGCCCCAGCCTAGATTTGGACTCGGTGCTTGCTGCGAGCCAGCAGTGCTAACCGCCACAGCAACTTGTCATGTTTGCAAATCTGAAACTTTTGAATGCAGATTGGTCTTCTAATTGTTTGAACTCTAGATTAATGTTACTGTAGCATTGCATTCCCGCAACTGCATAGTTTTTCCTCTCACTAATTAAGATCCTCCCTCCCTCCCTCCCTCCTCCTGTGCCATTCTCCCTTACTGGCAGGATTTACTATATGGCCAGGGTGCATTTGCCAGAACAGTTATGTGGTTTGGTTACATCTTACACCAGGCCCAAGTGCAAGGTTTCCAGTCTAAGAATACAGTGAGGGTAAATGTTATAACATTGTTATGCTGCTAACTCGGAGAATTACCGCTCTGCCAGGGCTGCAGCAGCACCCACAGTCTGGCTGCCTGTCTCTGAGCGCCATATCAGGCCATACCGGCAGCTTCCTGCTCCACAGACCAATGGTTTGCCTCTACTTGGTCAAAACACAGTGGACTAAGAGCTGTGGCCTTTGCTGCATTGGGTAAATGAACTGCTGGAGCAATCAGTCAGTCAGTAAAGTGAGATGTTAGGTTAAACACTTTAAGGTTTCCTAAAGTGCTTTCCCAGGTAGAGTTTAAGCTCCTATTCAGACTGTCAGTTGGCATTTTCTTTTCATATATGTGTAGGTTTCACATGAAAAAGAGTGCCTGGTGATAAGTGAAAAACCTCCTGACTGGGGCTAAAGTTAACTCAGACTCCAATCTCTCTATGGCACGCCATTCCAGGCATTGTTTAAGCGCGCAGTTGTTTGCCAAGTACTCGGTGATTTAATTGTTCTTGCTTGTGCTAGCAGAGCTTCTTGTTATACCAGGTTAAGGCATCTTTTAGAGGAGCAGTCTGAACCAGGAAGAGGATCAAGGGTTAGGCTCACATGTTTATTGCTGACCTTACTTCTCTTGCCAAGCCATCTTATTTTGATCATATATGGCAATAGGGATGTTCTAGCTCTGCTCCTCAGTGTGTGTGTGTGTGTGTGTGTGTGTGTGTGTGTGTGTGTGCGTGTGCGCACGCAGTGCATTTTAATGCCAGTGAATGTGGAGTTCTGCAGATGGTCTGCTTTTCCCAAAATCCTCCTTATCATGATCAGATCTAATGCTTTTTAAATGTGAAAATCGACACGAGACGTGCTCTGCATGTTTGAGAGTTTAGGATAATCTCTACCATATTTAGGCTATTAATCATTTTCCATAAAGATTTAAGAAACCAATATGTATGATTAAAAAGCCTTAAACTAGGATAATTAGTCATCTGTTCTTTCTGATGGTCCTTAATTTTATCACATCGCTTGCAAGAGGAGAGATCAAAACCAAAAGCAGTTCTCACTCCGCATCTTTAAGGCCTGGTGCATTTCAGCTGTGGCCCATGGGGAAAGTCCCAAACTGTACTCAGCAAAACAGTTTTTTGTTTGAGGATATTTATCTTCATTTTTGTTTATCTACTTAAAAGTATAAAGAAGACAGACATGAGAATAAAGAGGTCCCCAGCCAGACCTCATTTCATTTATCTTTTCTTTTTTTTTCCCCTCCTGTTTTGGGCTTGCAGTGTCTTTTGAGAGAAGGTGGGTTCACTGACAGGCCTCAGAAAACTGCAGTAATTGCAGTGTGATGAGCTGGTGTATGTCAGGCTACATAGTGGATAAAACCAAGAAGCCAGGCTGCATATATTTTGTTTAATTTAGCATCTTTCTGTCTCCATTAAACATAAAGTGGCTGGTTAGGATGCCCAGTTGAAATCTTTGATGTCACTTTAAGTCACAGTGAATTACACACACACACACACACACACACACACAAATTCACCATCATAGAACTTGGATAGTGTCTCCATTCACCCTCTTCTCAGCCAGCCTTGCACACATTCCTTATCTCTTTCTATGACACAGTGTCTTTTACACATTTTGCTCTCTAGCACACAGATGAACACGCGCGCGCGCGCACGTTCCTAAAAGAGGGTCATGGCAGGTTCTCTGGAGATTTGAGGCTAGATGGAGACTGTCCCACATACTGCTTGCTACCCCCGGTCCCCAGACAGGACGGGTATGTAGCCTGCCTTTCTGTTCTCTGCCAGCATCTTCGGTCCTCTCCGTGGTGACAGTGGCATGTTCATTCCTGTTTACTCCCACCAGCTGCCACGTACAGTAAAGCCCACACTTCTCCCTCATCGCACCGCTTCAACTTCTGTCACTTCAATTTTCTGTCTCAAGTTGGATTTCGAAAGCTGCACCATGCTTTCGCTCTGCAAGAAGTGGATTTGTTAAATAATTATAGCGGATAGCCACGATGAACATTTTCTGTCCATGTGTGGACACAGTGATGTTATCTCTCTGCCTCTCCATGATGAGACTCCCTAAAATAAGAACCACGGCTTAAGAAATGATATCAATATCAAGGATTTGGCTGGGTTTAGCTGGAGCAGCTGAACACACTGTGTATTGTAGATAAAAATACTGCTGTAAGCATTGAATCTTTTGTCAAGCAAGGTTTTATTTTATTTTTGCTGCTCACCCACTCCCACTCGGACACTCAACACTCGTTGCATACACGCTGGTAAACAGACAAGGCCATCCTATGGTGGTCAGATGAAGACGCGTCAGTGTGTGTGTGTATTATCTTCAGCGCTTGCTATAGCATGCATGTTCGATTTACAGCTCCAACACCCACGCATGTGGAGCACTCAACAGATGCAGAGGCATCAGCACAAAGCGGTAGAGTTATGCCCAGATTCTGACAGAAAGAAGCACAATGGACACACAGAGCAAGCAGCCGTATACCTGACAGAGAGAAATAGTCCTGCTTGCTGTGTCTTTTTTGAAGACGTTGCAGGGTAGAAATGGGACATCACAGTGGGGGTAACATCCATGCCTTGAGGTTGACCACAGGATATGTGTGTGTGTGTCCACAGTTGGTTAGGCAGGTGGTGTGTGTCTTTCGTAGCTCCAGGCTGCCTTGGCTCCATCCCTTTCCTTTGTACGCCTGAAAGAGGCCAATTTCCAAGATGAATTTGTGAATTCTTAAGACCCTCGCTGCATTTCTGTTTAGTTTTGTAGCCTTCTCATTCATACCACATCTTTTGCGGGTGCTGACAAAAGATGACAACACCTGCATGATGCCAGTTTTGATATTTTTAACCTCTGCTGTGCTTATAGAGATGGTTTCTCCCTGCTGAGATTTGATTGCCACATGCTTCCTGAAAGGGCAGTTCATAAACAAAGATAAGCCAACACTGTTCATACCAGTGGACAATTATACTTGTGTATTTGCATGCAAGTTTACCACCACCCTAATAATCTCCTGTTCACTGAAAGCAGTGGATTTCTTTTTTTTTTTTTTTTTTTTTTTTTTTTTTTTTGCATGGGGAAGTCAGATTTTGCAGAAATGGACGCACTTGTAAACGTGGCCCTGAGGTGGCTGTATTTAAAGCAGGATGGGAGATTTATAAGACAGTATAAACAAAGCCAAGCCTGTGTGTATATGTGTGCGCGCATGCACACGCACACATAACCTAATAGACTGACAGTATGGCAGCCTGGGCTCAACCAAAACTGCTGCACCAAGACAGCAGTGTGTCAAGTCTATCAGGGGTTGTGTCACAAGCTGACATCAGTTGTGTTATGTAAAAGCTTATGAAAGCTAGCCTGGCAGTGGAGGATACAGGTGAAGTGTGTGTGCTACCTTTTTATATGATGGAGGGCCATACTGTTTGTGTACAGTTTTCATTTCACCGCCTCTTCTTAATTTGTGCGTTCAGAGCAATTTTTTATTGTGTGCTTGTTGTCATCAGGTTACCCTCGAGTGAGACTTTTTGTTTTTTGGAACAAAGCTCATCGGCTCTGCAAAAAGTCTGGTGTAGGCGTGTGCGCTGTGTAGTGTACCTTGCACTGTTGCGTTGGGACACAATCTCCACTCTTTCTTTTTCTCTCTCTCTCTCTCTCGCACTACCTAGAACAGAAAGCCTTATCAAACCGAAGTTGTGTGAGTGCGCGTGAGCTATTAAAAGGTGACCTCCTTTTTCTAGGTCATTACCAAAAAAGAATGGATGGATTCTACTTATGAATATCCAAAATTCTTGACAGAGAAGGATGAGAATGGAGAAGCATATTTCTTGCCTCGGGGAGGTTATGGAGGGGGAGGGAGGGGGCTTGTATTAGTGAGGGAGAGTTGGTGAGGGCATGGAAATGGCTGTGGCTGACATCGGTACTTTTTTTTTTTTTTTTTTTTTCGGGGGGAGGAAAAGGCAAGGACAGAGGCTCGTAGTGTGTTGTCTGGGGAAAGAGGGACATGATAGTTAAGGGAACACAGCGGAGGGAGATCTTGTGATGGGGTCACGAGAAATAAATCAGACATTAGGGTGGAGAGTGATCTTCTTGCTCCTTCGGTGAGCCAGTCTGCAGTCACTGCCACTCTGTTGCAAAGAATACACTCTCTGTATTTGACTCCTTTTGTTAGGCCTGTACTGTGTGCAGCCTTTACTGCAGTGCAGTGCATTGATTCATCCAGGAGAAACGGAGATAATACCTTTTTTAATGAACCGTAGAGCCTGTCTAGTCTGTTATCCAAAATTGGGCATTTTGTCAGATGGAGGAGGGTCATTTTCCCCTTATGGATAAAAACTTCAAAATTTGGTTTTGAGGTTGAGCTGCTTCTTCTGCATTGACAGGAAAGTGGCAATGCAGAAGACCTCTCTCGCAACCTTTTTGCAGTCCTTAGGTGTCAGAACCCCCTGACCTCAGAGCAGCTTTTATTCCCTCCAAAATTTCTGCTTAGCTGAGGCCCTTCTTCTCTGCGGTGCACCAAAATATGAAGAGCACAGAGGGAGCCTGAGGGGCTCGCAGTTATATTTACTGTCTGCTACGAAAGAGAGGAGAGAGAAGGGGCGGATGGGAGGGGTTTAAAAAAAGGGAAGGAAAAAAAAAACAGGAACGAAAAAAGAGGGAGACAGAGGAGGGGTTGCTATGGTAACGGAAATATGGCTGCTCTTCAAAAACCTTGAATGTAGGTGGTGGTGAGATGAGTGTAGCGCGCGCGTGTGTGTTTTCTCTCTATCTCGTCTTTCCCTTTCAGTTTTGCAGATATTATGGACGTGCTGGATCCCTTTTGATATCGCTGAGAAGTGAAATGCCATCAGCCTGTTTGTTTTTATTTATTCATTTTTCGTGGCCTGAGGGTGAGGTTTTCAGGCAGTATGTAGAGCATAGAGGGGTAGTGTGAAATGTAGGTTAGGCCCAGCAGACCACCAAGCAAGCGGGGGGTTTATTTAGCAATCATTGTGGATCTTGAGAAGGCTTAAAGTGGTTGTTTTACCGAATGAAGAGAATGTGATTTTGATGCTGCAATCCGGGATGTTTTGGCATCAAAATGTTCAAGTTCATGCCTATAAATATGTTTTATCTTGGGCTCTTATATTGCTTGAAATATTGCAGTAGTTTTACATCCAGATATGGAATCTGGAGGGCAGGAGAGGAGCGCTGAGGGAGTGCAGCCCTTTGCCAAAAGGTGACAGCAAGGGGTCATTGTCAGAGGCAGTTCAGTGTCAGATGCTGAATATAGGGCAAGTTGTCTAAATCATCTTCATTAAATTAGCTCATATTTCCCTCACTCATCCCTCCCCTTTTTCCTAGAAATATTTTTGAATAGTTTACTTGCCAAACTGTGGAGCAACATCCTTACACTGGACAAAGAAGCTTTGACATATGTGCAGTCCTAATGAGTTTAGTTAATCAACTTGGAATGTCAGTCAAGGGATTTTATAACAAGTTAGATAAGGACTTGCATGAGCATCCCATATTAATACAATTTTGAGAAAAATATTGCCTATCCTAATGATTACCTCAAATGAAGAGTAACTAAATACAAAACCAGACTGCAGCATGTCTGTGTTCAGGTTATAGGTTCGGCTCGTGGTCTTGGCAGAAAAGAGGGATCTGATTTCAAAATGATCCAAAATCCACCCCGTAAACTCAGTTCAGTACTACCTAATAGGAGTGAGTAGTTGTATAGATAAACAACTCGGTGACAGCAGATGTAATTTTAGTCACAGTATGTTTCCAGTTGTTTTTATGTTAAGTTGTATGTGGATGTCTTGGTGTGTATCAGTAACACACTGAGAGCTCATAAGCAGCAGTGCTGATGGGTCAGGTGCAGTGGTGGTGACACAGGAAGAGGGATTTGTATCGTGGATTTGGTTTTAGTCTGCTAGTTAAGGTTATTTTGTGAGTGCTAGATTAAATGTTACTGTCATTTTTTTGAAGGCTGTGGATTGAGTTTGAAGTACTTTTTTTGTACTATGTGGTATTTCTCATCTCTTCTCTACCTCATTTGTATGAATGTAGACTTAATAGTAGTGGATACTGTGAGTAATTTATAAACTCTCATACCCAACAGTAAGCTCAAGTGTGTCCTTGGTCTGCCCTCGGGCCTTTTCCTCTTAGGACCTCACCTCACCTAGGAAGTACCCAGCAGGCATCTTGGTCAGGTGCCCGAAACCCCTCGCCTGGCTCATTTCAATGTGTGGGATTAGTAGCTCTAATCTCAGCTCCTCCTGAATGATCAAGCTGCTATCCTATCTCAAAGGGAGAGCCTAAGCACCCTTTGGAGGAAGCTCACTTGTATCCACAGTCTCATTCTTTGTCATAGGTCAGGGTAGGAACATACACTATATTGCCAAAAGTATTCACTCGCCCATCCAAATCATTGAATTCAGGTGTTCCAATCAGTTCCATGGTCACAGGTGTTTAAAACCAAGCACCTAGACGTGCAGACTGCTTCTACAAACATTTGTGAGTGAATGGGTGGTGGCCACAATGTGACTGTGATTGTGTTCTTTGTGTTTAGGTACGGGAGAAAGTGGCAAGAGTACTTTCATCAAGCAGATGAGGATCATCCACGGAGCTGGATACTCAGATGAAGACAAAAGAGGCTTCATTCGACTTGTTTACCAAAACATCTTCACTTCCATGCAGTCCATGATCCGCGCCACTGAGACCCTCAAGATCCCCTACAAGTATGAAGAGAATCGGGTAAGGACCGACGTGACATGCTACTGTTCATGTTTAAAAGGACTTCTTTCATTCTTCACAGTGCAGACTTTTTGTTTTTCAGAGTTAGACCAACTGTTTCAAAATCTTACAGAGAAAGAACTTCTGGCACGCAAGAAGTGATGCATTTAGTTTGTCTAGCAGAAATATTATCTGTGGAAAAAGTAGAATAGGTGGGTGGTTAGGATCGGATGCTCAGTCTAAACAGACAGTAGGGGGCAAAAAAGCTATTTGCACATATCTCAAAAGTCTACAACGAAACTGACTTGATAATTCTAGTAGTTTTTTTTTTTTCCTTTTTGCACCATCGCTTTCTGTTCCCTCTGTTATCTCATTTACCGTTGCCGTGCATGTCAGATCTCCTCTGCTGCTTACCCTGTTTCCCTCCCTCGCTCGTCTTCCCAGGCTAATGCCATGCTTGTGAAGGAGGTGGACATTGAGAAGATCACAAATTTTGACCAACCGCACATTGCAGCTATTAAAAGCCTGTGGGCTGACCCAGGAATCCAGGAGGCCTACGACCGCCGCAGAGAATACCAGCTCTCTGACTCCACTAAATAGTAAGTTTTTTCTTTTTGTTCCACCTTCCTGTGGAGACAATGGTTATGGTGTCTGCGTAGTGTTTCAGAATGCTGTTTATAAGCTGTGTGTAAGTTTTGTGTCTGTGTTGCTGGTTTGGGAACATTTGTCAGTTCTGCCCATTTAACCATTTGATTTTCTTTCTGACCTTTGTAGACCGCCGATGTTTGCAGAGATCTGTTTGGGATCCTTTTAAAATGACTGCGTGCAGTCGATGACTTGTGCGCTGTATGTTTAAAAAATCATCAGTTTCCAAAGCTGTGTTAAAAATGTTTTGTTGGTCTTGTTTCATTTGGAAATGAAAGAGGCCAACAATGAAACAAGAAATGTGATGCGGGTGTGCCTGTGCTTGATTACTGTGAGACTGAGTGGGTGCAGTGTAATGAGTTGGTTCACCAAAATTAAGGTGGTTGTTTCTGTCTGTACAGCTGGGTGATGTTAGTTTAAAAAATTATATATTTTTCATGATTTTTGGGGGGGGGGCACTGACCCGGGGTTTTCATTTGTGTCAGAGACACAGTTGTCTTCAGAGATCAAGACATTTTTAGGTACATGCAGTCATCTATGTGAACACACTACATTGTCTTTTACAGTACTTTCTGATTTCTGTGCTCAGATTAGCTTGAAACAGGTGGTCACTTTGTCATTAGTACCTCAGTGTCAAAAGATGTACTCGTAGTAATTAAAAAAAATAAACTTGGCAAGGTGTGCACCCTTTGTGTTTGCATCTTGTTGTTTATGACAAATATGTCAGCCTCCACTTTTGTGTTTTTTATGGGGCTGCTATTACATTTTCGCAATATGATTCCAGAGTGTAAAGCCAAAGGCTGTCACTCACTCTTTAGTGCCCCCTGGTTGTGCTCACTCTGTACTGCAGGTTAGGTCAGTGTGCGTGTGTGCGTTTGCAATGTGGCATTAAATTTGTAAGGTGTGTGTTTGTTTAAGCGTGTGGATGAGCGAATGAAATGCAAATAAATCAGTGAATTATGTCTGCAGTGTTATACACACTGTTAATGTATATCTCCAGTTACCTTAGTGATATAGACCGTGTGACTGCGGAGGGATATGTTCCCACCCAGCAAGATGTACTGAGGGTCCGTGTTCCCACCACGGGCATAATAGAGTACCCATTTGACCTGGAGAACGTCATCTTCAGGTACCCCCTCCCCCAAGGCACCAAGACTGCAGCATCACCATGGCTAGAGGACACAAACCACTGATGACTGTCAGTGTAAAAACAGTAGCTCATAGTCATTAAAAAAAAATGTGGAAAAAAATCAATTGTATCCTCGTAGTGTCATTAAAAAAACTTGCAGATGTCCTCAGGATACCAGTATGGTTAAATGGCCTTGTCCTAGAGCAGGTATCAGTGGTTTGTGTGTAGAATTATCTTGAAGTTCTGGCCCTGGGAGGAAAAACCTAAGGCCAGGCATGCTGCACTGAAGCATGTGGGGAGCAGCAACAAAGTACAGATAAAGAAGGATTAGGTAGAGATGTCAAAGATTCTCCAGGAATTTGTCATGGAAAATTAGATAATTGGATGCAGTTTGAAATGCAAGAAAATGGCATATTTCCATGTTTTTGAGAAATAATAGGAAATGTTTCCTGCTGTCCTTGATGTCAGACTTGTGCAATCCTTGTTTATCTGATACAGGTGCTGCTGTTTCTGCTGCTAAAGTCACTGCTGCTGTCACTGATGCCACCTCACTGTCTGCACCACCATATTCCACAAATTTCTTGACCTCAGTGCTCATGGTCAGTTAAAGAGAATTTGTAAGGTGATAAATGGCTAATCTCAAAGCTCTGGAAAGTGTGTTGGTGGAGCAGTGACACTAACACCTTTTGTTTCTGTGATGCGGCCTTTTTTGTGAGTCTTCCTCAACAGGACTGATCCACACTTTCCTGGAATGGCAGCGGGGTTGCGGTAATTGCCTGTCACGCTTTATATAACTGTTTTCCTGTCTCTCTCTTCCTCCCCCCCCCCCCCACTCCTTTTTTTTTTTTTTTTTTTTTTTTTTAAATATTCCTTTTTCCTGACTGGCCTGTCTGTAGTTATCTTTCGGATCTGGATCGTATTGCAGATCCCAACTATCTTCCCACACAGCAGGATGTACTCAGGGTGCGCATCCCCACCACAGGAATCATAGAGTATCCCTTCGACTTGCAAAGCATCATTTTCAGGTAGAAAGACGGCTGTTGTGGCTGCGTCCATTCATGTTTTATCATGACGTCATTAACTCATTTTGTCTTTTTTATTTATTTTTTCCTTTTTCTTCTTCCTGAGCTGCAAATAAACCATCTATTTTTCGTCCCAATGAATGAAAATAACTCGACACTTTTGATTTATCCATTTGAGGTCTTTGTCTGTATCTCATCGCTACTTGTAATGCTTCTCTTCAATCATAAAAAGTAAAACCTGTCACCGTTTTACAGTCTCCCCATAGTCACATACCTACCTGCTGCTTTGAACAACAATCATACCCACATAAATCACAGCCCCCTAATGAACATAAAGTCCTACATTCTGGTGCCCGGTCTCTGTAAATGGGTCACCTCCTCTATTCCTCTTCCTCTCCTCCTTTCCTCTCCGGCTGGCAGAAGAAACGAGGTCGTCCTCTCCGCGGTGGAGGAGTGTTATTTTGGGCAGCAGGTCCTGCAGGGCCTATATTGGCCCTGGGTCTCTGTGGACCACAGTGGACTGGGCCACCACCAGGGGGCACCAGTGAACTGTGACTTTAAGCCAATTTGTGCAGCTCTTAAAGTCCAAATGGTCTGAAGGCAAGTACCTGTGCATCCAGAGGTGCTCCAGAATGCTCAAAGCAAAATATGAAATGGTGCAGGTGCCATTTATATGCTGCTTTGACAGGCAGAGGTTCTTGACTTCAAAGATTTAACCCAATCAATTGTCACAAAGCGGCTTAATAAAACTGGGACCTACAATCCCAGATGAGCTAGTGAAGAGATGAGTGAAGGCTGACCTTGTCAAGGAGAAGCTCAAGAAACCTGAAACCACGTGAGGACTCAGACTGTTAGCATTTTGAGTCGAGAGTGAATCCATGTCAGTGAATGGCTTCAGCCATTTTTTTTTTTGCCTACCTACTGCCAGAACATGTGCTGAAATCAAACTTCGAATGCAAATTTTTTTTTTTAAATTTACCTCCCCATATCTTCCAACACACTTTCAGCTCTGCCTCCAGTTGTCTGCCTGCCCTCTGCCACAAACCCCCTCCCCAGCTCTTTTTTTTCATCCTTTCTTGTACGTCTCCCCTGTGTCCATTTTCCTTAAACTGTGTTTCAGAGCATTCACAACTGTTATGTTGTACTCCTATCGCACACACTGGGGAAGGGTGAGAAAGCTTTGTAGTAGTGAAAAATGTGTTATGAGCTTCTATTTCCAACATAACACATAACGGATCAGTCTGTACTTCTGTTTATCGGCTCAAACGCTGACTCCTGGTAGGGCCATGAGAGGGTTTAAGGTGAATATGCCACTCAGTTTATGAAGCTAAATGGTGTTGCTTTCAATCTTATGGAGACAAGACTACTAAACACACAGTTGAATATTCAGCCACACACCCACCGTGTATTAGTGCAATTTTTTTTGTAACTGTTGTTATGAAGATCAAGGACGCAGCCATTTCTTTTATGCATATAACTGAATTAACAGGAAAGGGTGTGTTCTGGCAGTTTCTTCCTTTTGAGCTACAAAACAAACTTTTTATATACACATCAAATCTGTAAAGAAGCTCAAACAATTGAAGCCAGTTTAGTTCTTTATAGTTGTGTAGGTTTTCTGGTTCAGGGTTGTAATTTAAGCATTTAGCAAACAGTGAAAGTACCACAGTTTCTGTAATTGAGTGCCATGCTTTTTAAACCTGTTCCTAGGGTCTGTCTTAAATGAAATTCTTTCCTGTTGGCATGCGTGACTCACAACAAAAACACATGCACGCTCCACATTTGTGTGTGTGTGTGTGTGTGTGTGTGCGCGCGCGTGCATCTGTACAGATTAGCTCTGAGACCCTTTAAAGCATCTCAAAGATGATGTTGAATCCATCAGGTTTGTGTTTAAGCCACTTTAAAATGAAGTTAATAGGACTACTGCAGACTAGTCTTTTTAACAAATGGTCAGGACCCAAAATAAACGATGGGCCTACTTCTGATGTCTCTTAAATGACATAAAAAAATATGCTTTGATGGGTCCCTGGATGAAACGCTGAATCTTCATGTAGGTCATGTGTGGAAAATGTTTAAGAAAGATGTAGACTAGTGAGATACAGACTTATGTTAAACTTCATGTGGAGTTTGCGTATTTTGTTGAAAAGGCCAATTTATCGTCTCTTTATATTATTAATTCATAGAATATACAAGGTTTACACTTGTATGATGGCACTAAATACATCTTGATGGATTCAAAACCAGAAACTGCAAGAATGAGCTCCTCAAGCCGAGCCAGAGTGCTAGGACTCTTGAGAGCTTAAACGTTTGTTTAACATTAAGCACTCTTTTAATTCAATTAATCACTTAACATAAACTAGGCCACCCAAACTTGCATGCTAACATGTTTTTTTTCCCCCTTTCTTTTTCACTTGTTATCCTTCCGCCGCCTTCATCCTACCATCAGGATGGTAGATGTAGGGGGCCAGAGGTCAGAGAGGAGGAAGTGGATTCATTGCTTTGAGAATGTCACTTCCATTATGTTTCTTGTGGCGCTGAGTGAGTATGACCAGGTCCTTGTGGAGTCAGACAACGAGGTAAGTGGACAGACGGCTTGTGTTTGTGTGTGTTATACAGTATCTGGAATATTTTAATCTCAAGATGGCGTAAATATTGAAGCCAGACTAAAGTTCTGTTTCTGCTCCAAACTGTTCTCATCAGAACCGCATGGAAGAGAGTAAGGCTCTCTTCAGGACTATCATTACCTACCCCTGGTTTCAGAACTCCTCTGTCATCCTCTTCCTCAATAAGAAAGACCTGCTCGAGGAGAAGATTTCCTATTCCCACTTGGTGGACTACTTTCCTGAGTTTGATGGTGAGCGAGTCTATATGTTGAGTAATTAACACTTTGTTTCTGCTAGTAATTTAAAAGTATAAGGGTTAGAGGCTTCTCACAGTGTCATCACTTTTGATTGATGTTTGCATGAGGGATTTAAAGATCTGCACTGTGTTGGGTATTCTATCCAAGATACAGCAGTGTTATTAAACATCAGCAAACTGTGTAAGTCCCACTGTGATCTTTAGGAAAACTGAGTTTGACATCAGAATTGAGGCCTTTACACACCAGATGCGTAATTTTTCTGCAAATATTTCAAGTGTTAAAAATATTTTTCTTACTCGCCTGTTCTTAATGCAGCCGTTCACAGCAACCGCGGCATTTATTCATGACGGCTAAGTTGCGAACAAACAGATCAGATCTGACCAATCAGAGCGCTGCATTTGGCAACGTGAGGTCATATCTCAAAACGCGCACCGATATACTGAATACACTGATGTGGGAACAGTAAAATAATACAATTTTTCCTAAGACACACAGCTAGACGCTGCTCCGGATCATTCGAGCTACTGAAATTATTTCCTCTGCCTCCTCCGATGTGATGCCAATTCTGCCAGCAAGGGCTCAAACTGCCCCACTGACATCCTGAAAGCAGCCGTAGTGCTGCTTCAACTCCTGGATCAAACCTTGAAATTCTCCCTGCTGCTGCTTATGAGAATTGGTTGAACCCAGAATCTCTTTCTTCTTGTTTAGAAACACCAGGAGCTCGTTACATCATCCCTCGGTGTAGACTGCATTTTTTTCAGTGCGTTTTATGAGAACGTTACACTCCAAGTTTGCATACGAAAGATTCGGAATTTCGTGTCATTTTTTTCGCAACGCGCCCGGTGTGTAAAAAGCCTTAAGTCTATAAATCAATCTGAAGAAACTGACCAGAACATCAAGGGGACTCTGTCATTTCCTTGGTGTGTGCCAAAGCTGTGACGGTGTCTTTCCGTGGTGAGAAGTTTATTGCACACTTACACATCCTTATCCATCTCTTTTAGGTCCCCAGAGAGATGCACAGGCGGCGCGGGAGTTCATCCTCAAGATGTTTGTGGACTTGAACCCAGACAGCGACAAGATTATCTACTCTCACTTCACTTGTGCCACGGACACTGAGAACATCCGCTTTGTGTTTGCAGCTGTCAAAGACACCATCCTACAGCTCAATCTCAAAGAGTACAACTTGGTGTGAGGGCTCACATGCGACCCACGTCTCCTCCCCCACTGCACAAATGCACACCTCTTTGGGAATGTGCTGTCAACTCCACATGCATTACACAGCACATCACTCCAGCTCACACACACAGACACAAACACGCGCACACACACCTCTCCCCGACAGAACCGTTGCTTCATTTTTTTTTTTTTTCTTTCTCTATAGTACAGTGAATCCACAGATCCTCCCACCTGCAAACGTGCCCCTCTTCTTTCACCAAAGCCTATTCCTCCTTCTCTCGGCAGCTTGTGTCTTCGGTCCTCCCAAAGCTGCTCCGTGTGTGTGTGTGTGTGTGTGTGTGTGTGTGTGTGTGTAGATTTGGCCCCGGCTGCTGGCTCTGGCACATTTCATGTGGCACACAAACCTTTCACACGGGCTGTACAGTTACTGGAGGGGATTTGTGTGTGTGTATTGGGGGCATCATTGATTAGAGAGGAACTGTGTTTTGGTGAATAGCGGCCCCCCTGGCCCTTAGGAGTTTACTCTCAGCATTGTGAGAGCAGACTGTCGCCTCCTGTCCGCACTCCTGCCGGTGTGGAATTAACTGAGTGCCGTATATCCCGACACCATCCGAGGACCAAGAGATACTTCAGAGTGGCACGGCCAGGGTGTGATGTCACACACCAGACACAAGGGGGACGGGACTGAGGATTCTGTCTCCACCTCACGTCTATGAATGTACCCACGAGTGTGAGCGTCACAATCGCAAAAAATAGAAAATATATTATGTAGTAAATGCATATGTAAACACTAAAACGAGAGGGGGGGGGGGTCAGAGAGCAAGAGATGGCTAATCAAAATCTGTTCATTGCTAAGATTTTTAAAACTGTTTTTAATGTATTTAAATCGTATGATTAAATGGAGTGGTTGTAAGAAAATTTTGCAAGACAAAAAAATCTAAAAAGAAGCGACCAGAAATTTACTTGACATAAGTATCCTTTTAATATTTCTTCTTTTCTTTTTACTTTTTAAGTTAATCACACGCTTCCCTCCTCCAGATGTTATCTATATGGATTCACACGGACAATCTTCCAAGTGGCCATCACAGCATCTGGCTCCACTGGTACACACCCCCATTATGAAGCACGAAGTAGCGGGTGAGAGGACCCTGCTTTCCATGTTTCTCTGCTCTGATTGGTGGAAGCGGATGTGGAGAGGAGTGTGATTCATCAGTGTTCACAGAGCACATCTGCAGCTTGGGCTGCAAGTAGCTTAATTCAACAAAATAAAAGCTGCAATGCCTGCACCCTGAGGTGCGAGCAGAATCCATGCAGTAACATCTGATGACGTCCCACCTACATGACTCAGCCGTCCAATCAGACACACTTCCTGATGGTGATGTAGTCATCGACTATATCAGGATGTGCTTCTGTTTACTTTTTTGTTTTGTTTTTTTTAAAACTGTATAGTCACTTAATGTTGAGTGATTAGAGGAAGGGATGGTTATGAACCCTCCACAGAGAAAACACTCTAAAGTCTGCAAATGTTTGTGTATATTTGTTTGTAAATACATATACACACACAACACTCCTGTACAGAAATGCTCTGTGGTACACCATCTTTGGCCCAAAAAAAAAAAAAAAATACACAAAACAAACATACAAAAAAAAAGTATTAGCATACATTTTTTTCCTATGAATTTATGGTAGTGTTGATACTGTGATTATGGATTTTTGTTCACTTGATTAATAGGACTACACGCAGCTGAGTGGTGTTTAGGAAACAAGCGGCAAGGGAGCAAGAAAGGGGTTCCCCCCAACCAGCCTCAGAACACCTCACTACTGCATCAGCTCTGTCTCCAGAGTTATCCTAAATAGGGCTGGTTTTAAAAACAAAACAATTTTCACAGTACGGTGACAAGATGATTTTAAGAGTAATTAAAGATTTTTTTTTTTTTATTTATATAATTTATGGACCAGGTTTGAAGGTGTTGATAGTTTGCCTGCTTTTTAGTTTGAGTTGGATGGCTCCTCCTTTTTTTTTTTTTTTTTTTTTTTTTTTTTTTTTTTTTTTTTCTCCTTTCTTCCTGGCGGAGCCTCACTTGAGTCTGAACTGCTGTAAAAATGAATGTCTGGTATACTAAGGACTTTATCTCTGCTTTCTCTTTCTTATCGAGACATTTCCAGTTGTGCTTGTCATGGCATCTTCATTCATGATGAAACAATTTTCTTTAGGAGCCCTCACATTTTTTTTAAACGAAAATCAAATTTCCTCGTTTTTAGATGCAGTGCTGTAATGCATACCTAAGAAAATGTACAGTATGAACATAGGTGGACTTTTTTTGTTGTTAAATTGGTGATTGAAGACTTATGCGGTCTATGCTTGCTATTTGTAATTTAACTTTTTTTTATTTTCGCATTAATTTCCAGGTTTTTTTTTTTTTTGTTCTGTTTTTAGGCTTGCTTTTGAGAAATGCCAGTGAAGTGCAGATATACTTTTGTTTGTGTTTGTGTGTGTGTGTGTGTGTGTGTCTTTGTGACCTTTTCTACAGGTGACTTACCCTTCATCCTCATTAAGGGCTATCACAGTGCATAAGGCATCAGACAGTGGGGAGTGGAGTACAGGACCACAGTGAACCAAGTCATCCAATACTAATGTTTATAAATGGAGATTACTTGCAGTATGTACTTAAAGAAGTATAGGCAGGGTGTTAATGCAAATGTAAGGTGTGTGTGTAGAGTTTACCACCACTAAGCGTTTTTTTTTTTTTTTGTTTTTTTTTAATTAATGTATTTCTTTAAGTATCTGGCCTTATGGCCAACTTGATCCTCACTATGTTTTGTTTGCATTGGTATCGCAGAGTTACCTGTAATGCCCCGTGCAGTATAGAAACACTTATCAGTAAAGACACTACTACTACTGGGACAAGTATTGTGTGTTTTCCAGAGTATTTGAGCTGTAGGTGATAGCCAGGAAATCTTTTTTTTTTTTTTTAATAATGATGATGCTGGTGTTTTTGCATATTTTATCCTGTCCACATATTTAGGTTTAGATTTTTCTCGGCATCCGTTACTTTCAGCTGAAGCCAGTAGAGGGGTCTGATTTGCTCTGAATTTGGCCTTTCTTTGCGTAGACGTTGTTGCCGTGTGATAGCTACCTCTTAAATCATGGACTTGAGCACATAAACCTGGGCAACTTTTCTGCATCGTCAAACTCGGCTGCGTTACCGTGTAATTACATAAAAGACACTAAATATTTCCTGTAAAAAGTCCTTTCACATAGAAGTCCCTTGAAATCCTTCACCACTATCCAAGAGAAGAGGTGCATGGAAATTAGACAATTTCTCTGAAGTTTTTTTTTTTTTCCTTTTTGTAAATGAGCGGAAACCAAAGGCTACATAAGTCAGTAGTTAAAATGTAGGTATGCTTCAAAAGTGCTAAGTGGTGAAGTAAAGTCTGAACATTAATATATATGTAAAAATTTAAAAAAAAAAACAACAAAAACACCAGTATGGTTCTTAATGGCTGTTTTGTGTCTGCTCAAAATGATCCTACCTTTGTGCTGACAGCAGTCCAAATGGACAGCTGTCTTAAAGAGGATGTTGGAAATGAAGTGGGATGACTAAATCAGTATAAATACCCAAGTATTGATCAGTAGTTGTTATTATTTACTGTGTGTTGAGTGCAGCTCACTTTATTGGTGATGAACCATTTCAAACTTGACTCTTCAACTCTGGCACATGGCCAAGGGCCGAGTGGCCGTTGGTGTGGGTTTGTTAGCTTGTTAGCAGCCCTAGCATTGCACAGTGTTTTTTTTTTTTTTGTTGTTTTTTTTTTTTGGTGACACATTTTATCTCAACATATGAGCTGGAAAGGGGGAAGGCATCAGTATGAAAATGAACTCTCCCGTCTTTAGCATTAACCCGTAAAAAGACTGGTTTGTGTTTTCACTACAACACTTATTTATTGCCTTTCATTGCCTTGAATAATGAAAGATGGTGAAGCTGGACCTTTATGCTTTCCCTTTTACAACCTTTGGGGTGGTCGGGGTCGTGTGGCGCCCCCTTCCCGTGGGCTCGTTGGGCCAAGTGGCATCTTATCTTTTGGATATTCATAGTGTGAAGTTGGTGCATACTGAAAAGTTTTCCCCCTTTTTTGTGAATTATTTTTTTTCTTTTTCTTTTTTTTCTCTGTATGATAAAACATTACCAGAACACTATTTAGGACCACTTGATTTATTTTTCCTCACTCCAGTGAAATCTGAAGGTCAATTGTGTAGTGGTGTGTATAAAATGCTGTTTTGTTTAGGTTTTTTCTCTTTATTTTATATGTAAACCAGATTATGTAAATTATGTATTATACTGAGTGTGCCAACCCCACTCTCTCTAGAGCCAGGCTCTCTCCAAGTGCCAACGCTGTGGTCATTTATCAAAAGGACCACCACCTGAGATGGTCCCCCTTTTTAAATAAAACACACCAGAGACTAAAAGGATCCGTGATTAAGTACACGCAAAGACTTTATTCTGTATTTAAAATTGAAGATTTAAGAGATAATCTGCTGTTTTCTAAGAAACTGTAATTATAATTGCATGTGCTGTTTATTTTGTGTTGAAAGTGAGGGCTTGGATGTTTTCACTGAAGCAGAGCCCTTCATGAAGGGGTTTCAATCAGTTGGTTATTATCAATTTATTGATTTACATAACTCTTGCCATATTTTTTTATGTGTTTCATGTATTTGTTTCAACCACTGTTGCCTGATCCTCATTCAAACATGAACATGACTTATGATCATTGCCGCCTTCTAAGAGAGAAACATAATGACAAGGTATCTGTTTTAAATTGAAATAAATTTGTTCCTATACTTGCTGATGGTGTGTTGTGTGGGTTTCGTGATTTTTAGTATGGGGGGGGGGGGGGGGGTA